>JAPWTK010000695.1:0-195983 GCA_029963805.1 Aromia moschata
CAACAGAAAGCGAATCAAATTATTTCCATTATTTTAATCGAGAGCAATGATATTAACATATCTAGATGGAATGGAATCTAATTTTCTCATAAAATACCTCAGAACGGGGAATTATGTAAATGTTTTCCTAATAAGGAATTGTACTATGTGATGTACGTACAGGTATGTACCTAGACACAACAAATTAGCAAATACAGAAATAGCGGTGGAAAATGTTGATTAATTATAAAAAGAAGTACTCGAACGACAGTAATTTATTTAACAAATGTTCAAAAAAACAATGAACTTAATATTTTTTAAAAACTTCCAGACCCTAAGATCTGACGACTTTTTTCGAAAACCAAAAACATCAAATATCTCCAAAACGGATGATTTTAATTGATTAATGTTTTTTAAATTATTTCATTCGAACAGAATTACAATTCAGTACTGTTTCCTTCAAAATAACTTCCTTGGGAAGCCACACAGCGCTGGAGACGGTTCTTCCATTCCTTATAGCAGTGCTGGAACTCATATACTGGAATAACCTTCAGCTGGTCGGTTACAGTCGTTTGAACGTTCTCTATGGTCCCAAAATGACGTCCCTTGAGGTGATTTTTCAATCTCGGGAAAAGAAAAAGGTCACAAGGACTCAAGTCAGGCGAATAAGGAGGCTGAGGAGCCACAGGAATGTTTAAACTCGTTTACTGAAATAGCTGTGTGACAAGGCGGGTTGTCGTGATGCAACTTCCAGTTCTTGATGTTTGGTCTCACACGCATGATCCTTATCTGAAATTTTTCAAGAACCTCTCTGTAAAAGTAATGATTTACTGTTTGGCTTGGAGTCACAAACTCTTTGTGGTCAATTCCTGGCTATCAAAAAAAGCAAATCAGCACGCACTTGATCTTCGACTTGCTCATTATTGCCTTTTTGGGTCTTTTGAGAGCTTGAAGTGTGCCATTCCATGCTTTAGTGCTTGGCTTCACACCCAAGTCTCATCACCATGTTTCATAAAATGGGGATCATTTTCAATTGATTCCCTAAAGACAAGACACCTTCCTCTCCTTATGTCCTTCCCGCGGAAGGTTTTTTAGAACCATATTTGTGCAGATTTTTCTCATCCCCAATTCGTTAGTCAAAATCTGATGAACAGTGGTGTGATTCAAAAACTCTTTCCATGGGTTCTTGAAGATGAAGGCCTTCCGAGGTGTGGTACATCTTCAATCGACTCTCTTCCTTCTGAGAATGCGTTAAACCACCGAAAAACCTAAAAAAAAAAGGTTGCTAAAATATTGAATTTTTAAAACGCACTAGAAAAAAAAACGGTTTACGAAAACAGTCACAGTACTTAATTCACACTTCGTATGCCATGATGCATTTTATTTTGATGGTTAAAATTGCTTAAAAATATTTTTTCTAGAAAGAAACAGTGGCGGCTCCCAATCCCAAAATGCAAATATTCCACAGAGCGTTACTGAGATCCCAGGGTGTTCTGCAGTTTTTTTTTTAAATTATTTCGCAAACTTTGCTGACGGTTTTTTTACTATAAATCCTTTCTGTAAGAGGTGTATAGTCATAACCAAGTGAAGTGGGTCCCATGCGTCGTTTCCAAGATATGGCTAATTGAAATATCACCAACCGTCACTGCCTTGTGACATTTAGCCTCAAAAAATGAGAGAAAGTTGTATGTGATAGAAATCTAATGATTCCTTAGGGAGCGGTGTTTTTTAAGAAATACCGATTATTAGTGGAGAAATTTCTTAGTAGTTATTTATCTGTACTTTACTTGAACCCGTTCTTATTAGTAGGCTGACTTAGGCCGCCGACTTCAATTATGAAATGTATATTCTTGAAGTCGGGGGCGTCGTCCGTCGCAGCACGCAAAAGGCACTAGACACCACCTTGCCGTTTTCCTCAATAATAAATTTATACGTGTAACCAAGACATGCAACCGAACACGTTGATATTTCCCCGGCTCCGCATCTCAATTTTTAATGAAACTTAGCCTACGCTTTATAATTCACCCGCCGGCTACTTTTAAAGTACACCCACGCTCGTTGAATATTGCAGTACTCCTAATTAGCAGTTGGCGTCGAAAATGTCAGGAGTTTTCACGTAGTGGAATAGTCGAAAATTTTCACGTAAAGCAAAACTATCCGCGTACTTATTGAAACTTCTAGTTAAACTAGTAACACAAATGAAAGGATATTAAAAATATTCCAAATTTTTGGGTGATATTCAACAAGGGATAACTCGGAGAAAAATGGTCGTACAGAAAATAAAAAAAAAGGAAATTGTAGCCTCAAATGTCTAGTTTTCAGATCTGGATAAAAAAATTTAGCGGGAGCGGTTCTCACGTAATCATCCGAAAACCAACAAAAAATTTTTTTTCCAAATTTTTGCTCGTCTTTAAAATGGTCTGTGGACTTCAAAAAATTGTTTTTCATCATACCAAAGCTCTTTTAGACAATTTAATCAGCTTTAATTTGACCTCTTAACGAGCTCCGTACGATGATTTGCCGCGGAGTTATCGTCGATGAGAGCAAAAAAGTCCTTTTCAACTTTGACAATCAATTACTCGGGAACTAATGATCGTACAGAAAATGGAGGTAGGGTTTTCGAAACTGCAACACATTCTCTATAAGACACAATCGGGGGCGATTGACAAAAAAATTTTTGAAGCAATAATGTTGGCTGAAGAAAAGTAAAAAATTTGCGAATTTAAGGATATTTGGAAAATTTGGTATAACTTTGGATATAGTGGATGAACGAAGGATATCGTCGGTAATTTTTTAACCTCAAAGTGTCCCCAAAAAAACCCTCAAAGTTGCAAAGCGCTGCGATTTTTTTTTCTTAGTGTCCCTAGTTCTTTCTCAGTTTGTTTTTTTGTCTTTGTTGTTTGCTCGTATACTAAAAAGGCATTAAATATATGTGGATATGGAAATAACGTGTCTGAGCTTTTTGTGTGGAAAAGCTGCGACTATTTATGAAAATATAAAAAAAGGAACAGCAATCGACTTCTTTCCCGTAGAAAATAATTTCCTTGTAAACGTAAATTGGGATGTTTTGCACGAAAAAATGAAATTAAATATCGTTTCACTGTTTACGTCTTATAAAAGACGCCGTCTTTATCAACATCCAAATAACTGTATTTACAGTTAGGTACAACTCCGTTATTTATTATTGAAGACGAAATTCCTGAAGGTATGTCACACAAAGGTATACATTTTAATTAACTGGTAATATAAAATCCGGAGGAAAAAATTCATAAACATTTTTCTGCCTGGGAACGTTTTCTCGGATATTTTCTTATTGACGAAAATATTCTGTTAGGGTAATTTTGAGCTCTATACGGTGCTGGATTCATTTAACATTGTAGATTACGAGTACGAGTATTAGTCCAGTAAGCAGGGAGCTAAAATCATCAAAAAGTGTTCTTGAAATATATAGGGCTAGTTTTGACGGTTTCCTATGTATTTTTTTTGCGTAGAACACAATGCGCGGGGTCCGTAGGGCTGAAACCGTCCGCTAATTTTTTAAATTAACAATTTGTGAAAAAAAAGTCTTTTTTTTCACATTTCCGCTTTACATACATATCTCCGTTCGTTGGCATATTTTATATAGCATATGCATTTAAGAAGTTTTAAATTTTAAGCCCAACCCGAAGTCTCCAAGTGCTACTGTTAACTTGCAAATGACTGCTGAAGTTGAAAGTGTTTTTTTTTACCATTTACCACTATGATCATGAAATTTCTTGGAGGGACTGCTGTTTGTAGTATGAAGTTACAAAAAAATCAGCTCGATCCGTTAATAACTTTTCGAGTAATGAACGATCGATTTTTTTGCAAGCCTTAATTAACAATGATGCCATTTCATTGTTTCACTACCTTTTTTGACGCGACGTACATATAGTATATTGCTGTAGCGTTGCCGTCTGGTTGAAGGAGTCTAAACACATTTATTCAATGATTCACTCACTGATTTTCACTAAGATGATTCCTATGTAGTTAGACGATATTCAGTAAGGTGGCTACGAGAATTGGTGTCAACTCATCTAATGTACATGGATACACGGACTTTATATGCGATATCTTTTTATCTTAACAAATAATAGCAATACATTCACGAAACCGAAAATCCTTAACCACATTTCCCGAATACAGCCTAAGTTACCTACATGATGAAAATGGGACCATTTACGGTATCCTCCTCATGAATGCGTTTTTTAGCGATTTGACCTTGGAGTGCTCTTCGAAGTCACGTGATATGGTAAGAATACCAGCAGATTCTAATTCAGCAATCCCAGAAACATGAAGATATATTTTTTTTTCTTGTTTATTCTCTTTTAAGAGTTTATTTCGCGATTCGACCTTGAAATGACCTTGATCCTGACGTGCTACGGTTAAACAGACACCGGATTTGGATTCAGTAAAAAAAAAAATTTTTTTTTTGTGGGCCTGTGTAATTTTTCGTGCCGTTTGCAACTTTTTTTTTCAAGTTTTTGTCGTTTCAAATAACGCAGATGTCATCTGTTAAAGTTTCTGGGACACTCGGTATCGGGGGGAGTCTATTGAGTATAGTTAGGATGCGGCGAAATAAAAAAAAACGTGCTAGATATTAGCATTAACGTTACTAAACGGCTTTTACTAAATATGCTTCATTAACCCATAAATATATTTTATGGGAGACCTTTCTGGTAATTTAGTCGAATAGCACCTTATAAATTTCTTATTCTCAGACGGTAAATTACCTGTGTAACGTTCAGTGGTCAATTTACGCCATAAGTATAAATTTTTTCCCCGACTCATTTCATTAACTGTTTATTCCAGTTGGTATCCAAGTTACTTTTACGTTTATCGCTTTCTGAACGATAATCAATGAGCACGTGTAATTTACTATGAAAATGTATCGTTTCCGTGACCGAATGCTCACTTATTTGCCTTAAAGCATTAGAGGGACATTTGATATAACGAATTTTATTTTTATGTACTGTTTTTCTACCGATGGCCGGCCAAAGTTATAACATGGAGGACCTGTATTATTCCTATAGAATTATAATTTAGTATTGCCTGTTTTAAAATAACTTCCTTGGGAAGCCACACGGCGCTGAAGGCGGTTCTTCCATTCATCATAGCAGTGCTGGAACTCGTATACTGGAATAGCCTTCAACTGGTCGGTTACAGCCGTTTGAATGTCTTCTATGGTCCCAAAATGACGTCCCTTGAGGTGATTTTTCAATCTCGGGAAAAGAAAAAAATTCACAAGGACTCAAGTCAGGCGAATAAGGAGGCTGAGGAGCCACAGGAATGTTTAAACTCTACTGAAATAGCTGTGTGACAAGGCGGGTTGTCGTGATGCAACATCCAGTTGTTCTTGATGTTTGGTCTCACACACATGACCCTTTTTCGAAGTTTTTCAAGAACCTCTTTGGTAAAGTCTTCGTGTTATTTATTATTAATGACGAGATTCTTGAAGGTATGTCACACAAAGGTATACATTTTAATTAACTGGTAATATAAAATCCGGATAAAATTAACTATGGTTTTTTTTTGCAAGCCTTAATTAACAATGACGCCATTTCTTTGTTTCACTACCTTTTTTGACGCGACTTAGATCGGTCGCTAAGTTGCCAGTCTCGTTACTTAATTTACACACCTCGTAAATATTGTGAAACATAAAAATAAAAACAGGGTACGCCCTTGACAACTTAGTTTATGTTCGTCTTACTTTTAATGCTATGTGCCTGTGACGTAACACTGAATTGTTTTTTGAACTGAATGAAACTGAACACTGATTAAGTGCAAAAATCCGTTGTACGGGCAACGATTTTTTCAAAAATTTCACGAAAAAATAAGACCATGTCAATTCAAATATTTTGTTGGCAACCACTTGACCTTGAATATAATATGTAGAAATTTATGTAAATTATGATAGCGTAAAACAGTTTTTAGCCTGTTCTGTACGAACGAAGTTCTAAGAGAAAATGTGATTAGACGAATAACAAAGACCTTTTTGCCTTATACGAAATACATGAAATATATTTTTTTCAATCCATTTGCGCCACTCTGTTCCTTGATCAGATACGACAGTGATCAATACCTAATGTACGCCCATTATCTTCCATGTATTTTTCTGTGAATCTAAAATATAAAAAGGAATAGATTATACGCCATAGACGTATTGGCTCTTAAATATCTAATGGCATAATACGTACTTGTATTTAAAATACCTCGATGGAAGATAAATAATTCACACGGCAATTATATTCAAACCGAAGATTCTCACATTTATTACGGATATCCGTTTAGTTACGGTTTAGTTTATTTATTAGGTTTGCTCGTAGACAAAGACAGCAAATGTCTGAGTATCGACGATATATATCTGTAATCTGTATATCTTAAAGACGTTGTGAACACATTTTTAGGGAATTGGCGCTTTAGAAAATCAATCACCGAACTAGTCTTGATACTTACTAAGACTACAGTATGGCCCCCAACTAAGTGGAAATAGTCAACTTTTAAAAAGATGGTTATTTTGAAAAAAATTTAAAAAAATCCATTCTGAGGAGAGTTAAATTTAAAATGAACGTTTAAAATTTTTATTTTTTTTTTAAAAATAAAAGGAACACTACATTCCAAGATTCGAGAATAATGTCAGAATCAGCGGACCCACAAAAACTTTGGAATTATTAAAATTTTTATTAACTTAATTTGCCATTTACTATCTCACAGGATGAGAAAATACGCTAAAACCACGTCTTTTCACCTTTGGGCCGTTTTTTGGGCCAGTTCCTGGTCGACGCCCATTATGAATTAAAAATTAATCGAAGTATAAAAAAAAAAAAAGCTTAAAAAAAATCGTCATACTTTCGAAATTTAGATTTTAAACTTTCAATCCTCAAAATAAGGGTGAAAACTACCCCCAATAATTTTGAAAATATTTTTATCGTATTCTACGCAAAAAAAAACATCAAAAACCATTGCAACCTTCTTTTTATTTTTTTTTTTCATTTTTTTGTTGAGAAAGATTGAAATTTTAGAGTCGAAACGAAAATTTGTATTTTCTCACCCTAACTTTGTGGCTCAAAAAATCTAAAATTTTAGGAGAGTTAGTTTTTTAGCAAGTACTATCGATTGTGATATGTTTCAAACAGAAAAACGAAGGGAACAAAAAAATGTCCTAATTTTTTGGTTATTTTTGAAAGGCTGTATCTCAGTGAAAAATGGTCGTATGTAAATTTAAAAAAACATTTTAAAAAATTTTGTAAACGATTTTTTTTTTGTTTAAATGTCTAAAAACATCCCAAGAATGATATCCAAAAGGAATTATTGATGGGAAAAATGTTTAACAACAAATTAACATACCTGTATTTTGAAAATTTCATGAAATAAACACGTCTTGAAACTTTAAACGCGTTTTCTTCGAAAACATGTTTTTCAAACTGGTGGGCAGTATAACTCGCGCAATTTTTATCCGATCGACTTGAAATTTTGACTGTAGCTTCCTTAGATAAATTATCTAAAGCGGTACACGATTTTTTCCGTCGGTTAAAAATTACGGTTTTTATAAATAAATTAATATTGCTTTTTCGTAAAATTTGATTTTCTTTTTCAAACTGCCGGCATTTTGCGAAAAATCAATATTTTACAATAATCTTGTGTACCGCTTTAGAAAAACTCATGTAGATAATGAAAAAAAAATTTGATTGTTCTAGTAGCTGTTAAAAAATTATTGTTTATTATTATTAATTAGTGTATTGCCCACCGATGGTCATCAAAAAAAGCGTATGTGTTCGATGTGTATTTATGACGCCATTTTGTATTTCTTATTGAACAAAAAAAAAATGACTGATTTTTTTGTTCCCGTAATTTTTTTGAGCAGTGTATACAGTCTAGATAGAGCCATCTCGATATCAATGCAACGCAATAAAAAGTACGCTAATATCGTGACGAAGCCGGTGCAACGAAAAAATGCTTTGGTATCGAGAAAAACCGATTGGGACTCGTACATCCCCGTGAATCAACAATCTAATCGTTAATCCACATCTAGTAGTGTGACCGTGTCACCATTAACATTGGCTGGGCGCCCTCGCTATCGATTCGAACTAGGCTGCAATAAAATAGGTGGAATCCCAGGCCAGGACTTGCATTATTTAATTGCGTAAATAGAACGTCCCTAAAACAGTATTTTGCTACGGGTATTAAGAACGACTGCACAGACGTCCCGGGAGTCCCGCTCCCCCACTCTTCACTTCTGCCGCCGCGGATTACGGGAACGTCAAGTAGCAAATTACAGTTACTCGCAAGAGTATTCGTACTTTACAGGGAATTGTAAATAACCACAATTTTCTTTTAATGGGTGCGAGTATAATTAATCATAATATTTTTAATATAAACATACATGTGTAAGTATTACATAAATTAAGATTCAAGAAGAAATTACTGTTTAGAAAATAAAAACTAAATTATTCTCTATTGCAAAATCAGGGGTCGCAAAGGTATTCGTACTTCAGGATTTTTTGGTGAAATTGGCCAAGTGAGTATTTGGTTGGTCCACCTTTAGCTGCGATCACAGCCTTCAAACGTATAGGCAGGCTTGCTACCAATTTTTGTGTGATATCAGGGTCCATATTTTGCCATACATTTGTAATTGCCTGTTTAAGAGTGTTTTTATCTTTTATTTCATAATTTCGAAACTGTCATTTCATTTCCGACCATAAATGCTCAATTGCGTTTAAATCAGGGCTTTGAGGGGGTGTAATTAACTGATGGGGAGTATTGTATACAATCCATTGCCTCTCTATGTAAGCCGTGTGTTTTGGATCGTTGTCTTGTTGGAACCAATAATTATTTCCTAGATTCAATTTTGCGACACTTAATGGCAAATTTGTTTTTACTAAGTTTAGGTACGTAAATTTAGTCATAATGCCATCAATAAAAACTAAATTCCCCGTGCCACTCGCACTCATACTTCACCATCCACCGCCACCATGCTTAAAAGTTGGACACACATTTTTCAGTTCAAACTCAGCAGGTACCTTACGCCACACTAAACGTCTGCAGTCCGACTGAAAAATGTTGAACTGATGTAGTACTCATCAGTAAATAAAACTCGTTCCCAAAAGGTGTGATCTTGCAAAAATACTTTTTGGCAAATTTCAATCGTTTTAGACGATTTACTAATAAAAGGCTTGTTCCTAGATACTCTACCATGCAGATCGTGCCTTTTAAAACCCGGCGGCAGGTATCTGCACTTACTTGCTTTTTAAAACGATTATTAACTAATGCCGCCAATTTTGGGACACTTGTAGAAGGGCATTTTTTATTTCACGCACTATTGCCTTCTCTTCTCGAGAAGTTAATAGTCTTGGACGGCCCTTTCAAGGCATATTGGAAACTATTTTTATTTTCGTTACATCTTTTTTATAATATATTGTATAATACTTTTGCTTCTTTTTAACAAATCACGTATTTCTTTATATGATTTTCCTTCTAAGTGGCACTGTACTGCCATTTGTCTCTCCTGTGCTGTTTTGTTTCTGATTTACGTCCCATTATAATTAGAAATATTTTAACAGATTCACACAACATACAGTTGTTTACACTCGTCTGAATGTATAACTGAAAATTGTGACTGAAGTCTTAACAACTGGGGTCTCACCGTTATACCTGGCACACTGAGGTCATGCGGGGACGATTACTTTTGCTGCGTAGATATTGCCATTCTTTAAATTAAATATTTTTTTATGTGGGTATTTAATGCAATATGAAGCTAAAACTTGATTTATGCGTTGCTGATATAGTGTGTTTGTAAATATATTTATTACATGAAATTTTCCTTACAGCTATAGAAATGCTGTTAATTTCTTTACACATAAATTCAAGGTACGAATACTTTTGCAAGTAACTGTATATAAAAATATGACCCACGTGACAAGTTTAGCGCATGCATGACTTCTTCACGATGATATATTGAATAGACAATATGAGTTTGGGTAAGTGTCTCTACCATATTGTAATTGTGGATTGCCTTCCTGAGTGCGGTCCTGATTCACCACGAGCTTATTGCACCCTAATTCGAACCTATCCGGCTCTGGGTGTCAATTTTTTCAACCAGCGACTGTGTAATCTGTTTTATCGGCACCTCATCGGCTGACGATGGTATCGCGTGTAGGACAAACGCGTCGCCAGGCAACGGGACTATCACAACGCCGGGCGGGAACGCCCGGTGTCCCCCCGCGCCCCGCCTTACCCAGTACGTGGCTCGTGCATTTTTAATGCGGCCGCTCATCATTTATTTACAGGCCAAAATGATTATCGGCCGGCGGTCGACCGGTATTGACAACTCTTACCGGGCACCAGTGGCGGCTCGTCAGGGTAGTGCCCCCCCCCCCCCATGAAAATTACAAATAAGTTTTTTTTTATATAAACCTACTATTTAATTTGATAAAATTAAAATTTAATATACTACCTTTCATTTTAAATTCATATGTCGGGTAAAAAAATTATTTCAAAAAATACAATTAATAATTAACATATGTCAAAGGAGTTCCTGCACTATTATTTGCAACATATTAGCCCTCATAAACGACCCAGCGCCTAGTTTATCATCGTGGTGGCAAGCATCCAATGCCAATGTTTTCACATATGTATGTATTTATACGGAATATGGAGCTTCGCGCTTCGCAACCAACTGCGTCTGTTAACAAATTTAACCCTTAACTCCAGTGGCATTAAAGGTCATTAAAAAAACTGCATAGCGGAGGCAAACACGCCCACCTTCCACTTCTCACACGTGACAGCGCAGAAAGCGAGTTATTTGATTTCATGAACCTAACAACCTAACCTACAAAATTTAATATCTTTTTATTGTTCTGTATTTTGGAATATTTTTGAGTGTTTTGAGTGGTATAGGAGGATAATAATTGTTGAAAGTTTTATTTAATTAACTATACAAAATTATAATGGAGGTAACTGACGAGTGTAGCAGTTTGTTTAATAAAAATAACAGTACGAGTTGTCATGACACTCAAATAAATATTGGAACCCGCAATGATACTGTTGAGTATCATATAAAGTACAAATTTAGTCCCATGTCTTACGAGGATAAATTATTTGTTAAAGATTTAAGAGTACCACTGCCAGGTCCAAGTAAAACTTTAATCAATCAGGGTAAGCCGGCTCGTAGTTTTGTTAATACGTGCTATGATAAATGCAAATGGCGAAGTGGTTCTTTATCTTTGAATAAATTGTTGTGTTGCCCGTGTGTATTATTTTCAAATCGCGGAGAAGATGCTTGGACAAAGTCTGAATTTGATAAAATCTTAAAACTTTATCTCGTTCAGTTGACACATTCAAAGAGCCAGGAACATATCAGTTGTGTTTGTAAATTACATCTTTTAGGCAAACAAAATATTATGAATGTGATCAATTCAGCCCGTCAAATCTAAATTGACGCAGTCCTGGCAAAAATCCGTATTTTATTTCACTGCATCTTTTAATTGTAAAATAATTTGACGGAAACTCTACACCTTCCCGATGATTTTGTTGAACCAATAAAATATATTAGGTACATTATGTTAGACAAATGTACTTAATATATCACTAAAATTTAGGACACAATTTTTTTTACAAAATATGTTTGCCTCCCAAAAAAAAAAAAAAAATCACCAGCCGCCACTGACGGTCATTCCATGTAGCTTCCAGTTTTCCTTATTGGACTTCGACTGCTCGATTTTTCCAACTGGGTATAAAAATAGGACGCGCCAGGCGGGCGCTCACGCAATTTCCTACTTAAATGCCCGACAAAATTGTGTCTGTTTAGAGCGATTACGTATTAATCTTCGGCAGGGAAAATTATGGGTATCGAGGACTGTCGAGCGAACTGCTGCGAGTGTTATTATTGAAAATTATTTTGTTTTTTGGTTTTAGGGGGGACAAGGGTCTGAGATACAAAAAAAGCATATTTTTGTGATTTTTTTTTCAGAGTACCTTGTTTATTGATGTTTTTAATTTTTTTTACATTATTCTAAGAATATTCTGCTAAATTTTCATAACAAAATATTGAAAAAATAAGCCAGTGATAGCGGTGAGAACCGAGTAACCTCAAAAAAAAGTTTCCATGCCGTAGTCAGGATAACTCATCATTGGTTCATCCGAAATTAAAAAAAACCAAAAAGATTTCTTTACCTGTTACACTCCGCGCTCGCACGAACTCTAGTTATGAGCCGCTAAAGAGCGGGAATACACCGGGAACGGGGTTTTCGCCGGGTGGACGTCGCCGGTCCACTTTAAAAACATCTATTTTTCGCCGAAATACTAAAACTGTAGAATAAACTACTTCTAGAATCTTCTTTTCCAAACACAAATGCCTACATGTACATAATTTCCTCCCACGTGTAAAGCGAGTTAATGCGGGTAATGTTCCTTGAAAGTAAGTTCCCGCGCCACCTAAATACTTTACACGTATTCAAGGAATGATTGATAGGTATACTGTACAGCGGCGTCTTTTACACAAGCTTGGTAATTATATACAAATAACGCGGCCGCTAGAAATGAGTTTACGTTAGGTTAACTAAACAATACGCCCAAAAGCAGACGCAAAGGATTGTGAGCTATTTGAATAAAGTACAGAAAAAGACATATAAATATATAAAATTACATACATCAGCTTGGATTTGTTATGAATTTATGGCCAAAAATAAAAAAATCTGCTAAAAATGCTGACAACTAAATGTTCGGAAAATCGAGAAACCTGCCCTAAAAAACAAATAATAATTTGTTGTTGCCGCGGTAATCATTAATTTCACAATTAGATATGTCAGTCACAGGTGATTTCTGGTAATTTTTGCGAATATTCGTTATTTTTATATAAAAATGGGCCGGGGGACGTGCGACTGATTGCGAAAATTGCGACAGCTCATTGTAAAGAAATACTGCAGTGGCAAAAAAATTCGCGAAATTGCGGAAGAATTGTGCTTTGCAAAGTCTACTGTTGGGGAAATATTAAAGCATTACCGCGAGACTGGAAATTTGGATGTAAAAGGTAAAAGTCCTGGAAGACCCAGACTTGTTACTGAAAGGAGCCAAAGGTTGTTGGTGAAAATTCGCAAAAAAAGTCGACGAACACCTTAAGGGATTTAACAACGCATTGGAACTCTAAAACAGGAGAAAGGCAATCCAGCGAATGTTGCAGAAAATACATTCATCAGTCTGGACTCTGGACCAACTGGAGTTTTTATAAGGTATTACTATTTTATTTTTCCAACTTTTCATTTTTAAATTTTTGTAAATGATCGTAGGCTAAAGAAAAGCCTTTATTAACTGAGGCACAAAAAAATCGACGGAATTGGGCCAAATCGAAGGTATCGTGGACTATAGAAGACTGGTCAAGAGTAATTTTCAGTGACGAACCCAAATTTGATGTCTGCGTAGGCGATCATAGAAAAAGAGTAATAAGAACAAAAAGTGAAGCCTTTCATAAGGACTGCCTTAAACGAATCATAAAAAAAGGGTGTCATGATTTGGGGATGTACAGATGTCCGCTAAAAATTTGGGACTGTATGAGGTCATAGAGGGTACCATCAATGCTGACAAATATATGCAAATACTTACGAATAGCTTATTATCGACTGTTCAGGATATGTACCCAGAAAATAATTTCATATTCCAATAAGACGGCGCAGCTTCCTATACTGCAAAAAAGACGAAAAAGCGATTCGGGGATAGCATATTATGTCCATAATATGCCAGAACACCATATAAAGCCCTATCATGGCCATCAAACAGCCCCGACCTAAATGTCAATGAAACACTGTGGCATAAGATAAAAAGAGTTTTGAGAGATGATCCTCAAAGAACTGTCTCTAATTTAAAGGAAAAAATCGGCGACATTTGGGACACCTTTTCACTAGAACTCCGTCGAGGCTTGGTTGAAACAATGCCTGCAATAATTCGGGCCGTAATTAAGGCAAAATGTAGCGCCTTATTAATTTTTTTTCCGAACATTTCGTTGCCAGTTATTTTATTTGTTTTGTCAAGTTGGGACATTGTTAATTTGGTTTTTTGAAAACATTAATTAAAATATACTTTTAAATTCGTAAAGTTCTTATGTACTGTAGCTTAATTATCATTATACATAAAAACAGTCTAATACGCGAAAAATGCGTTTGTCCGAACATATAGTTGTTAGGGTATCCAAGATTTTAATTTTTTTTTTGAAAATTCACAAATTGACATAACTTAGTTTTTTTTATTGTTTTCTTAAAAAATTCGACTAATTGCAAATCTAATTACTTATCAATCGCAAAAATCGCGTGTACTTCGATAGAAAATCTATATAAGAAACTACAATTAAAATTTCAACTAACTCTTTAGAGAGCAGAAGTGTTACTCCAAGAAATCCCGCTTTGTTGAGCATATTTTTATGTCATTTTCACTCAAATTTAAATGTTCTTCAAAGGGCTCCCGTTTATTTTCGAATTTAGAAATACGGAAATTACTGTTAATAACATGGGCTTAACAACACTGTTGTTATTCACATTAATACTCCAATTGTTGAGTAAAATTAAGTCCCTTTTTTATGTATGTATGTATATTCTCAATTGTTTCAACCAATAATAATAATTATATCGAACTCCATCTGGAACACTTCCAAAACATGCGAGCTTGTAATAATGGTCGCTTTGTTTCTAGTTTTATTTAAGTTTGACAGTTCTGAGCAGTCGAACATGTTACTCGAGTTTTGAGAAACCACGTACTTACCAACTTATGAGATATTAAAGGCGCACGGCTGGAATAGAAACACTACGTGATAGCGTGAGTAGACGTTATGAAAAAAGAATAAGCAACCATTTTCAGCTGCAACTGCACCGTATTCTTCTCACAACGCAAAAGAATTTGTAAACAGCTTAAATTATAGTCGAGATATCGACTGTGGGCAGGGAAAGTCACGTAAGTATACATATAAAATACTGTAGCATTGAATACAAGTGCCATTCGTAACCTATTTATAAACTAATGGAAAAAATTAAAGGGTCAAAAAAATTTTCCGAATTTTTAGTGAGATTTCAGAATGTTGTATTTCAGTGAAAAATGGTATTATCGAGGTCTAAAAAAAAGCATTTTGAAGCTTCAAGTTTCTAGTTTTGAGATATTTCGGCAAAAAATTTTGTAGAGCTAGGTACATGTTTCGCGCAATTTTAGGAAGTAGTGTGAGAAATTTTTATATTTAAATTTCGCATATTTCTTTCGAATTTTTAAAAATTCCAAAATTTCCGTGTGCCTTTTCTACTAATTTTTCCTCCCACTAAAAAAAAAAAAAAAAAAAAAAAACTTACTACAAATTTTTGTTGCTCTTTTTTTGTACTTGCATATTTAAAATTTAAAAAAAAAATAAAATTGATGCCAATTTGTGAATTTTCAACAAAAAGTTAAAATCTTGGGTACTTCCAAACAAAAACTGTCAGGATAAATAAATTGTCAGGAATAAAAAGTTTTTAAAATCATCCAAAGATGCACTGGATTTTTTCAGAATTTTTTAAGCAACTTTTTAAATTTTGCAAAAATTGACCATTTGCAAAATCCAAAAAGTTGCTCCAAGATTCAAAAAAATCCAGTGCATTCCTTGAGTGATTTTAAGAACTTTTTTATTCCTGACAATTTATTGCAAAATGCATTGTTTTCGTTAAAGAAAAAAAAAATTTTTCTAAAAGCATTTTTACTAAATTAGTAAAATGTCTAAAATATTCAGATGCACTGGATTTTTTTCTCGAAAACCAAAAATGCAATTTTACAGTTATTTAAGTACTTTTTATCTTAAATTGTCAGGAATAAAAAGTTCTATAAAATCATTTTTTCCTCGAAAAGCATTTTTACAGGAAAAATTTCTAAAATCCTCCAAAGAGGAGGATTTTATTTGTTTAGCAACTTTTTAAATTTTGCAAAAATTGACCGTTTGCAAAATCCAAAAAAGTTGCTCCAAGATCCAAAGAATTCCAGTGCATTCTTTGAGTGATTTTAAGAACTTTTTATTCTTGATAATTTATTGTAAAAATGCATTGTTTTCGAGAAAAAATTTCTAAAGATCAAATTAGTATCGAAATTTGGATTTTTTTTCTCGAAAACCATTTTACAAAATAAGAAATTAAAAAGTTTTTCAAATTAATTTAAATTTTGAAATTAAATCAAGAAAAAAATAATTAGAAAAAATTTAAAGAAAAAGAATTGGATTTTTTTTCTCGAAAAAATGCATTTTTACAATAAATTACTTAAAATCATCCAAAGATGCACTGGATTTTTTCAGAATTTTTTTAGCAACTTTTTTAAATTTTGCAAAAATTGACCATTTGCAAAATCCAAAAAGTTGCTCCAAGATCCAAAAAATTCAAGTGCATTCTTTGGGTGATTTTAAGAACTTTTTATTCTTGACAATTTTTTGTAAAAGTGTATCATTTTCCAATAAAATATTCTTAAATTTTTACGCAAAAATTTTGCTGTTCAGGCGCCATTTTGAACGCATAAGCCAAAAAATCGATCTTTAAACCGCGTATACTTAAAGCTCAAACATTTATTCCACCGGTTAGTGAGGTTCCAAGTCCATTGCAGACCGAAAACCCCTTGAAAATTTGATTTAAATAAATGTGCAAAAAAATCATGCTTTTTTTAAACAAACTGCCTTTTTCATAAATAATAACTTTTTGTAGGAATTTCATGGACACCATCGGAAAGGGCACGTCTTAAACTTCAAAAATATGCCTCTGTAAAATTTTTCTGTCGCAAATTGTATTAGTTATGAGGCGCTGAACGGAGCGATGTCACGGGAGTGGCGTTTTCGGCCGAAACGGGCCAAGCAACCAACCACCTTTTGTGCCGCCCCAACCGCTTAAATCAAACAAAACACCGCAAGACTCGCAACTAAACTTTAATGTTAACCCTTTAAAATACAATTCGACACAGACAGATCCTATCCACAGTTAAATTCTAGAAATGTACACGCACAATCCGGCCGGCCTAACTCGCCGACAACTGTCCCTGGGCGAGCAGCCGCTCCACGGCGGCGTTCACGTCGCCGAAGGTCGCTATCAGCGCCTGCAGGTTGACGTCCCTGTTCGAGAACCCCATCGCGGCCAGCTGCTCCAGCTGCGGCCCGTACCGCTGCTCCGGCGGGGCGCTGGCGTCGCTGTTGGCCGCCATGCCGGCGACCATGCGCGCCATGAACTCCGAGAACGCGTCCCTGGGGGCGGCGGGGGGCGCTGGCGGGGCTCTCGCCCTCGGGGGCGCCCGCGGCCTCCGGCGGGGCAGCGGGCGGGAGGCGCGAAGGTGTGGACGAGCCCGGGCGCCGTCTGCCGCAGCGTCTCCATCGCCTGCTGTATCTGCAGGACGGCGTCGAGGGCCTGCGGGTTGGTCATCAGGTTCTGCACCTCGGGGTTCTGCATCTGCTGCATGAACTGCGGCATCATGCCCCGCATCTGGGCCTGCAGCGTCGGGTTGTTGGCGACCAGCGGGTTCTCGGCCAGCAGGGCGTTCGCCATGGCGGGGTCCGCGCTCAGCGCCTCCAGCACGGACTGCGTGTACGGGGCGGAGAGCATGTTCTGGACGATGCTCGGGTTCTCCGACATCTGCTGCAGCAGGCTGCTGAGCGGCGCGTTGTTGAGGACGCCGGGCGCGGGGGTCGTCGTGGCGCTGCTCTGGAACTGCGCCGCGAGGTTGGACAGCATCGGCTCCTGCATGTTCTGGTACATGCTCTGCAGCGGGTTGGGCGTGGGCGGCGTCGTGGCGCTGTCCAGGCCCATGGAGCGCTCGTGGCTCCTCATCAGCTCGTGGAGCATGAAGGGATTCCGAGCCAGGTCGGCCGTCTGGCGCAGCAGTTCCGGATTGTTCAGCGTCTGGTTTATCTCGGGGTACCTTGAATTTACGTTGCGTTACGGCGATGCAAGGCGACGGCCGATCGCTCAATAATTTTCGTCGCAAGTAGGCAGAGACTTTCATGTGTTCTTGAAACGTATTGGGGCTAGTTTTGACGGTTCTCTATGTATTTATTTTGCGTAGAACACAATGCGCGGGGTTCGTAGAGCTGAAACCGTCCACTTGTTTCACATTTCCGCTTGGGTGTCCGTTCCTTGGCATATTTTATATAGCATGTATTTAAGAAGTTGTAGCCTACTCAATTTTCAAAATTTTAAGCCCAACCCGAAGTCTCCAAGTGCTATTGTTAACTTGCAAATGATTGCTGAAGTTGGAAAAGTGCTTATTTTTCACTATTTTTTTACTTCGAAAGTAGAGCGAATGTGATCATGAAATTTCTAGTATGAAGTTACAAAAAAATCAGTTCGATGCGTTAATAACTTTTCGAATAATTAACGATCGAATTTTTTTGCAAGCCTTAATTAACAATGATGCCATTTCTTTGTTTATTGTACGATATTGACCGGGTTGGGCTAGAAAAATCATAAATCTCTTCCAGTTTGCGACACTTTTTTGCGACAGATTTTGAAAAATATTAATTCAGGCCAGTTTTATAACGTTTTCTACGCGACTACCTTTTTTGACGCCGATGTATATGGGGCATTTCACGCCAACTAAGTGAGGTCAAAAAAAATCTGTTTGAAACATATCACAATCAATAGTACTTGCTAAATAACTAACTTCCCTAAAATTTTAGATTTTTTTGAGCCACAAGGAGAGGGATGGTGAGGGTGAGAAAAATACAAATTTTGGTTTCGACTCCAAAATTTCAATCTTTCTCGGTAAGAAAATGAAAAAAAAAAAAAAGAAGGTTGCAAAGGTTTTCTGCATGTGTTTTTTGCGTAGAATACGATAAAAATAATTTCAAAATGATTGGGGGTAGTTATCACCCTTATTTTGAGGATTGAAAGTTTAAAATAGAAATTTCGAAAAGTATGACACGAATTTTTTTTTAAATTTCTTTTTTTTGTACTTTCGATTAATTTTTAATTCATAATGGGCGTCGACCAGGAACTGGCCCAAAAAACGGCCCAAAGATAAAAAAACGTGGTTTTAGCGTATTTTCTCATCCTGTGTGATAGTAAATGGCAAGTGAATAATATATTCCAAGGTTTTTGGGGTCGCTGATTGCGAATCTAACGTCAGATTTTCAAAAACAAAATGGAGGATCCAGTATGGTAGCCAACTTTTAAAAAAATGGTTAAATTTTGAAATTTAAAAATACCATCGTATTCTACGGCAAATTTTCTACATTAGATTCGTAATCAGCGACCCCAAAAACCTTGGAATATATTATTCACTTGCTATTTACCATCACATGATGAGAAAAAACGCTAAAACCACGTTTTTTCACAATTTCACAATTAAAAATTAATCGAAAGTACAAAAAAAAGAAATTAAAAAAAAAAAAAACGTCATACTTTTCGAAATTTCGATTTTAAACTTTCAATCCTCAAAATAAGGGTGAAAACAACCCCCGATAATTTTGAAAATATGTTTATCGTATTCTACGCAAAAAAACACATCGAAAACCATTGCAACCTTTTTTATTTTTTTTTTAATTTTCTTACCGAGAAAGATTGAAATTTTAGAGTCGAAACGAAAATTTGTATTTTCTCACTCTCACCATCCCTCTCCTTGTGGCTCAAACAATCTAAAATTTTAGGGAAGTTAGTATTTTAGCAAGTACTATCGATTGTGATACATATGTTTCAAACAGAAATTTTTTTGACCTCACTTAGTTAGCGTGAAATGCCCCATATGCTATATAAAATATGCCAAGGAACGGAGATATAAGCGAAAAATGTAAAAAAGATGTTTTTTTTTTTCACAAATTGTTAATTTAAAAAATTAGTGCACGGTTTCAGTTCTACGGACCCCGCGCATTGTGTACGTACGCAAAAAAAAACATAGGAAACCGTCAAAACTAGCCCTATACCTTTGAAGGACAGTTTTTGATGAGTTTTGCTCCTTGCCTGTTGGACTATTAATCCAGGCTCACGTTTTCGACGTTTTACGACGTGCGACGAAAACCTCAAGCGAAACAGCGACCCTCCAATCTACTCACCTCTCCATCAGCTCCTGCATTTGAGGATTCCGCGTGATCAGCGTCCTCATGATCTCCGGATTGTTCATAAGCTGTTGCACCAGCGGGTTGTCCAGCAGGTTCCTGAGCATGTTCGGGTTCGACAGCAGCTCGTTCTGCATCTGGCTCTGGATCTCCATGAAGTTCGACGAGCCCATGCCGAGCTGCGCCAACCCCACCAGCCCCCCCCAGGTTGCCCAGCTGGTAGGGGGTGGCGTTGACGTCGGCGGGCGGACGCCGGGCGCCCATGTCCGAGGGTCTGGGCGCCGCCCCTCACCACCATGTGTATGGTGAGGCCGTCCCTGATGTTGTGCTGCAGCATGTTGTCGCCGTCGTTCATGATCTTGCCGGCGAAGATGAGGCAGAGCTGGTCCGGCTCGGCGCCGAACTTGGGCGCGATCTGCTCCTTGAACGCCCTCACCTGGGCGTCCTCCTCCACCTCGAAGGTCTCCTTCTCCTGCGCCGTCTTCACGTGTACGGTTATCTTATTGGCGGGGGGCTTCTCCTCCTTGATCTCCTCCGGTTGTTTCGGCTCGGCGACGGGCTCTTCGGGCTTGGCCACCGCCGGCGACGCGCTCTGTGGCTCGGAAGCCTCGGGAGCGGGGCTTCCTTGCGGCGCCACGGCCGCCTGGGCACCTTCTAACGACACTTCGGGCACGTTCTCGGATTCTACCGGGGCTTCGTCCGCCATTTTCGTCGCGTTTAGTGAACTGCACACGCTTCTGCACTATGGGCCACTGTCAAACCGGTATCTGACACTGTCATCCAAATGTCCCTAGAAAGGACGAAATGTCGGTTAGTTTTATGCACCGCTTCTGGATCATACTTAAATGTCAACAGTGCGAAAAAAAGGTTCGTTGAGTATTTTACAAGGAAGTGAATGTGTGGGGTCCTCTAACGAGTCGAAAATTAGACGCTTTGAAGTCAGACGTAAGGCTTGTATACCTTGGGAGTAAATGAAGACAGTGATCAGATGGTTTTGCAGTGGCCCATGTGGAAAATTCGCGGAATGCATAGAATTTGTAAAACTCGATTAACGCAAATGTGTTTCTAAGGAAGTCGCAATGTTACGGCGTTAGTTCTACAGGGTGGGCCATCGGATGGTTTCTTTTTAACCGTTAGCCGCCACTCTGGGGTGTGATACACCCCTAGACCTCAAAAAAAGGTATAGAGCATCTGTATCTAAATGGAAAAAAAAAATTCTGCTAACGTCATCTGTTGGTAGTTGAGACCCAACACTAACACATACGGCTGTATCAGCTGTCTAGAAGCATCCGTCTCGTTTCTGTAGAAATGACTCTGTATTTTTTCAATTTCACCTTTAATTTGTCAAATTGAATACCTTTTTTGGAAAAGCTCTATATGGGACATTTTTTTTTCTTAAACTAGTATATCTCTGGAGTACTCAGTTAAATTTTGAGGTTTTTAATGAAAAATTAAGATGTCTAGAATTTTTTTTGGGAAACAACACGTTTTTCACATTTTTTACAATATTTATTATTTTTTCTTACATTCAATTTATTAATGTATATAATCTTCGTTCATTACATTGTTAAACAGCCTTAAAAGAAGTACCAAAAAAATTTTCAAGTCAAAATTTTAAATACAAGCTTTGTAATATCGATTTTTGTGGCTGGGGTGCGATACACCCCCGTGTGGCAGCTATTTCACAGCAGAAAAGTGTAGCAGCTAACGATTAAAATTGCTATTAAAACTACGTCGTTGAATATTTTTAAATGATTGCTGCTCTATTCAAGAAAGTATGCCTTCCCATTGTTTATGAAAAAACAATTTCAGTTAAAAGGCCGTCGCGGCTGGCTTGGCAGTAGTTAATTCTTTTCACCCAATTTTGCAGTTTATTTTCGATTATTTGTGGCTCTATTGCACGAATAACTCGATTGATGTTTTCTTTCAGTGCGTCATTTGTTTGTGGATCGTTGGGGTAACAACGGTCCTTAACATGTCCTCATAAAAAATAGTCCAACGGTGTTAAATCGGAGCTGCACAATGCAATTAATTCAAAAAAATAAAAAATTAAAAATTCAGTGACACGTTGCTCCATCCTGCTGGAACCAAAGCTCGTCCAAGTCCAAATCGTCCAATCGCGGCCACAAAAAAATCAGTTAACTTGTCTCTGTAACGCATTCCATTTACTGTAACGTTGTTACCATCTTCATTTTGAAAGAAGTACGGACCAATGATGCCACCATTCCAAAACACACTCCAAACAGTCACTCTTGCAGGATGCATTGGCTTCTCTATGACCACGTGTGGATTTTAGGAACCCCAAATCCTACAGTTCTGTTTATTAACATATCCTCCAAGATGAAAATGAGCTTCGTCCGAAAAAAATATTTTTCGATTGAAATCGGCGCCATTTTCAAACTCATTTAAAGCCCACACGGAGAAGTGATAACGAAGTGGATGGTCATTTTCCTTTACCTCTTGAGTAAGTTGCAACTGTAAGCAAATAATCCGAGGTTTTTATGCAATATCCTCCTCAGAGAAGTGCGACTGACATTAAGTTGTGCTCTGTGACGAGTTGAGGTTCTGGGTTTTCACGCACACTTTGGGCAACAGCAGCAACTCTTTCAGCTGTGCGCACCGGACGAGCACGTGGATGACTTGTTATCGATAAGCATGTCAGTTTCACGAACTTTCCTTAAGAACTTTCTTACACCAGGCGCTGGCGGAGCTTCATTTCGACCAAAAATTATTCTCAATTTTCTCACCGTTTCTGCAACACAGCATTCACTTTGGAAATATTTTTTCAATATTTCCCAACGTTGTTCAAGCGTAAAACGGTCCATTTCTTACGACGGAGGTTAGACACTACATATACATATGTCAAATGTCAATGTCGGCAATGTAGAAATAACACACCTTAATTTATTTAAGCTTAAATAACAGTTTAAAAAGAAACCAATAGATGGCCCACCCTTTATATTAACAGAATAAGTACCGTGGTACATATTAAATTTCGAATCATTTCATATGTTAAAAATAACCACTAAGAAACGGATCACGAAAATCTTAAATGTTTGTAGCGCAGTTTGTATTTCATCTAAAGACTGTTTTACACATACCAATTTATTGCACAATAAATTGTGGAATGTATTCTTCAATAAATTGTCCAATTTTAATAACTGTTTACACTTTGCAATATTTGTAAAAATTTATTGGCCAATTTCAACACTGCCAACTCTCAACGACTAAAACCTGAGAGTTATCATAAGTTTGTCCCTAAGAGAAATCGCGATCTAAGAGAAATCGAGATTCATTATGAGGTTGGTACAATGGAATAAATGTTAAAAGTTACTAAATATCCCTAAAATTGGCCAAGAAATTAAAGCAAGTTCTAAATTCTACAATTCTTCTCTTCTAAAATTCTACGTGAAAAATTGGTGTGTAAAACAGTCACAACATTTTACCGTAAAATTATTAATATTTAAAGTGGGCGGTTAAAATCGATGACTTTTTACCAATCGATTTCACCCAAACGACACTGGCATCCGGAGAAAAAATATTTTAGAGACGAAAATTAACATACTAAATATGGATACGTGTAGAACCTATTGAGGAGGTCTTAATGTGTGCCGGGATGGAGTTTTTACCCGGCAACGCCCTTCCTAGTCCATCCCTTAAGTCTCATCTCATATGATTTTTGGGGTGTGGACGGCGAACCGTTTAAGTCACATACACAGCGTCTTCGAGACACGAAAACCAACCCTGTAGGCTACCGAAATTTAGAAACCGCAAGTCTCCAACTCGAATAGAGCAAATGGCGCTAATTTAAAAAAGTGTGACGCTAATTTTAACGAGCAGTTTTTTTTGGTGTAAGAACTGCACTCGCTAAACAGAAAAAAAAATGCCAATAGGGTAGTCTGTTGCGTGATAAAACACGCCAAATGTTGACAAGTATTACATATATGCTTATATGCTATATACATTTAGACTTATCAAAAAATCGACAATTTTTTTTCAAAAATTTGCTCTGAAAAAAATATTGTTCAGGATGTCGAAAAAATGAGCCTGTGAAAATATCAGCTCTTAATTTTAATATTAAGAGGTGACTCATCGCGATTTTCCATTTCCCATTTATTTAACATGGGAAAATTATTTTTTCAAGCTTTCAAGAATTTTGTAACTATTCAACCGATTATCGGACTGATAAGACCCAGACATATTCTTGTAGGGAATTGAACGCACTACAAAAAACGTCTCTTATAATTTTTTTATATATCTAGTCTTTCAAAAGTTATTTAAGGTTAAAGTTGGGACTCACCAGAATGTTTGAGGTATTTTCACTTTTTTGGTGAATCTGTCAAACTAATTGCAAAATGTTTGCCTTGAATTATCTTTTTCAGTCTTTCTGAAATTCTGAGAGTATCTTCAGTCCATTTGATCTGTAGGTTTTGTCCAAAAATCCTTGATTTAGACGCTTTTCTTTGATATGAACATTTTAAATAATATTAATTTTTATTAGCAAACTTGATATTTCTTATCTATAATTTTCTTTTCTACATTAATTATATTTAAATCTAAGTTAAAATCATGATTATAAATTGTTTGTAAAAACATTTTTTTAAACTATTTAATTATTGAAATACAATCTCACCAAAATTCATAACTCAAAATATTCAGTATGGATACAAAAGCGTCTAAAACAAGGATTTTTGGACAAAACTACCGATCAAATGGACTGAGGATACTCTCAGAATTTCAAAGAGACACTGAAAAAGATAATTTAAGGCAAAAATTTTGCAATTAATTTGATAGATTCACCAAAAAAAGTGCAAATACCTCAAAAATTCTGGTCCAAAAACGAGTCCAATTTTAACCTTAAATAACTTTTTGAAAGACTAGATTTATCAAAAAATTATAAGAGACGTTTTTTGTAGTGCGTTTAATTCCCTACAAGAATATGTCTTCGTCTTATTAGTCTGATAATCGGTTTAAGAGTTACAAAATTCCAAAGCTTGAAAAAAAATGTTTCCCGTGTTAATTAAACGGGAAATGGAAAATCGCGATGAGTCACCTCTTAATATTAAAATTAAGAGCTGATATTTTCACAGGCTCATTTTTTCGACATCCTGAACAACATTTTCAGAGTAATTTAAAAAAAATAGTCGATTTTTTGGATACAGTCTAATACATATGGTTATTTCCAGCTGTTTATTGTTTTCCTAAAAATAATTAGGCACATATTGAAGGATCATCCACGGTACCGATTAATATTCATTAATTACAAGTCAGAATAATATATCACTTTAAAGGAGTAATTAAAATATACATATCATCATTATCATCAAGGTTTCATGTAATAGGTATATACACAGTAAAATATATGTACATGGTGTTACAAGGGTTTCATCGAATTATATTTCAATCCAAACTTTCTCACGTCCCACAAATTCCTCCACCCCCTTAAACAACCTTTATCTACCCTACAGATCCCTCCCTCCACCTCCGTTTTCCTAACGGGCCTTTCCAGAGGCCTAGATAAACACATAATCCGCAAATTGATTGGAAGTTCGGAGGAGCCAGTAATTTTATACTCTAAAGGGTTATTTTAATTAGAGAAGCGCAAATTAAATATCCAACTGTAAACTGATCGATACTCCGCGTGGACAGGAAAAAACTAAAAGCTAAACCAATCTAAAATAACATGGGTATTGCATGTCGCGACAGGCCTCCGAATGCCTATATTGATTAAAATAGCAGTTAATGTTGAACAAATTGAACGATAGGTATTAGTAATATTTGATGTACTTTCAGGAAGGAAATTGTGTGGCAAACAAGAAGTTGCTAGGTTACCACGAATTAAATAAAAAATACGTGGACATGCAACCCGCTACGTAGGTATAGCTGGGCGAGTACGTTGGTATTTTTTAAACAGATAACGAATTCACAATGGTATCGGTAACTGGAAATTGAGGTTATACCAACGTACTCGAGACAATGAAATGAATTACCAAATACCAGCCCATTAACGGCATTAACATATTCGGGTATAAATATACATATATATTCGTGGCAAAAGTCTACACCGTTCAGCAAATGGACCCCCCTTTATTTCTTTTAAAACAACATTAAAAACCGGTAGGCGACGATGCCATTCCGATAATGTTACACCACTTTACGCGTAAATACTTAAATATCAAACAATACGAGTTACGATTTAGGATATATTTTAAACTCACCCTCTCAAGCCTTAGAAGCACTGAATATTTTCCAAAAACACTAAATAAAACGGAAAAACTTCAATGGCGTCAAATAACGCTTGTAGCTGTTCAGTTGTTGATAAGCCGAACCCTTTTTTACTGCGCATGACCGTTTTCGAACAGACGTGTGCTTGCTGCCATCTAGCGGGCGATAACAAAGGAAACAGTTGCCACACATTGTTACCTGTAGCGATGACATTCTGAATTTAAAATCGAGGTGACGATTTTGTTAGAAAATGAACACTGAAAATAAAAATAACTCAAACTTAATTAAAAGAGAAGAACTGGAGAAAGAAGTACTTGAGCTAACGACGGATCTAGCTAAAGGTATTTTTTTTAAAGCGGATAAAGTCTCACTGTGTTGAATATCAAACTGTTTTAGTAAAATCAGATCTTCGTGCAGCAGAAAGCTAAGAAAAATTGGAAAATCACAAGAAGAATGCTCTCGAATTGAAAAAAGAGTATTTGAGCCAAAGTATTGAGTTTTTTAAACGTGATATAAAGGTACTTACTAACATATAGAACGTTACAAAAAGGATGAAATTAATTTGAAAAGCTCCAAATGTATAGTTGCGAACAATTATTGTCTGTTAAGCTATTTTAATTGAACATTAACATCTTCTGTGTTATCCTTAGAAAAGAAAATTTATGCTGTCGCGTAAACTGATGACACAATCTAAATTCTCCATGGCAAGTAGCTGGTACGACAAATTGTTGGAAACATATTCTGAGAATTTTATACAGAACAATGCATTAGCATCAACAGGTAAGAAGATATGTTTTGCATCATTCTCGTTATATTCTTTTGATATTTGTAGAAACAACTGTCTCAGCGGGAGACAATAACGATCTAGATATTCTAATGTTAAAACTACGAAAAGAAGTCGAAGGACTAGAGAAGCGTATTGAGGAAAAACAGAGTAATGGCCAAAGCGCTATTGGAAGATTTGGAATATTCAGTTCAGTAAGTTCTAAAATTGTTTACAGTACAATAATATTTATTGATATACATTATTGGTAGAATGTAGAATAATTAGAAATACAGATTTTGTGGAAAAAAATTATTAAATCTCCAATAAGAGTTGAACAAGTGAACATCATTAAATTATAAAACTGAATCAAGGTAGTTTTTTTTTTTTAAATGGAACACCCTGTATATTATTTCATATTCTAGTTCCTTGAATTTTTCCCTTAGAAATATATGTTTATGTTTATGCTTCAGAACATCGTGACATATTTATTTCTTTTAAAAATAAATGAATTACTTCAATCTTTTCCTATTCGCTGACCATTATTCTTGGTTTAAACAATCGGTAATGAATATAAATTAATGAAATATAGCTGAATACTCTTTAAATGACAGATATTTTTCTTTTCTTTTCTTCATCCTTTTTTTTTCTCGTCCATACGCCAATGGGTAGCTGCGATCCGTTGTCATTAATTACATTTTAAATAAAATCGACCTCTTGCAGCAAACATGTTATATATTTCTGAGAAAAAAAAAATCAAGTAATCATAATATGCTATAATCTTGGCTTGTTTTATAGTTTCCGATGTTCAGTTGTTTTTTCTCATAGCCTACTATAAAAACTATTATGCAAAAATCTATAACTTTTGTCCGAGGAACTTTTTTTCTAATTTCAATAATGAACTTGTAATAACTTGTCAAATTGTGGAAAGTTTGGAGTTTTTTGATCGATTTTTGAATAAAATATGTCTGCGACCTGCCAAAGCAAACATAAGCACGTTATGTATTTTTGAAAAGGGAAAAATTCCAGGGATCAGAATTTGCAATAATGTATAGGGTGTTCCATTTAAAAAAAAAACACACATCGTGGGTTCGGTTTTATGGTTTTCGATGTTCAATTGTTTTTTCTCATAGCCTATTATAAGAACTTATGGAAAAATCTATAACTTTTGTCTGAACATACTATTTTATCGATTTTTAAATGAAATTTGTTGTGACCTGCCAAAGCAAACATTGACACGTCATATATTTTTGGAAAGGGAAAAATTCGAAGGATTAAAATTTGCAATAATACTTGTATATAGGGTGTTCCATTCAAAAAAAAAAAACAACTTTGGTTCAGTTTTATGGTTTCCGATGTTCAATTGTTTTATCTCATATCGTGTTATAAAAATTTATTTAAAACTACATTTATCTGAAGAACTTTTTTCTAATTTCAATAATAAACTTCGCAATGAAAAATAGAACACAACTTTTATTATGTTTCACAACAATCTTATATAGGTAATATACGACGTATAACATTAAGACATCAAAAAAAAACCATCATCAACTCTGGCTGTGTCAAACTTTTGACAAGCGACTGTCACAATTTGTAAAATAAACAATAGCTGTCATATGATGTGACAGTCTTGACAAGTAAATAAGGTTATAAATTCGATCAAGAATAGAAATACGTCTTTTTTTTTCTCAGCCTACTTTTTTTTGGATGGCACGTTATATACTTAATTTTGTGATTTTAATCTTTTTCAGTACACACTAGGAAACGGAAATGGATTATCTCTTTTCTCGTCTCCAATTACTTTGCTTTCTATAGCATCAATTTCCTTCAGCTGTCGAGTGCAATTCTCGGAAATTCTTTTCAAGAAATGGCGTTATCGCAGCAGACTCCTCTTTTACTTCGGCGATTTCTTTCCTGAGCTCCTTTTTCAGCGTCTCTAATTTCGCCACTCTTATAGGATCGAGGTCAACTTCGCCCGTGGTGGGTCTCCTGAAAAAATAGAGAGAATAACATCTGGGATACTAAGGCAAACTCAGGTAGTCCAATAATTACCATGCGTCGCCTTTCTTCGACTTCTTTTCTAACTGTTTCAATTGCTTTAGTTTCTCCGGTATTCCGTACTTCCCCCACAGCCAGTCTATTTTCTGCTTTATACTAGACGTTACGCTCTCGTTTATGAACCTCACAAGTTCTTCGTCAAGGTCAGGGTCGCTAAAAAGAGGATAAACGGATCAAAGTCGAAAGGGGTTGTTGCTGAAAAGGTCAATTTTCAAGTACCTAATTCTACTTCACAAATTTTGATTGCAATTTAGAATTATAATTACGAAGGTGTCGCCTTGTCTCGATATCTCCGCTGGCAAAAAATCTGTTTGGAATCTACAGTATGTCCCCAGATCGGGTTTAAAAGAGGAAAAAAGTTTGTGTTTTTTATTTCTCAGAAAAAGCCACTCTTGATGATTTGCCCTGCTTGATTTCAAACCCCCAAAACGCAAATTACTTTTTATATAACTCAAACGGTTCTCGAGATAATACCATTTTTGGGAATCAAAAACACATAACTTTTTCCTCTTTTAAACTCAATCCGGGGACATATTGTATAGTAGTTAATTAAAAATAAAATTATTTGCTTAGAACTTTATTCGGGAAAAAGAAATCAGTAACTAGTTCTTAAAGTTTGAGTCAAGAGTGAACGTTTTAGGATAAAAAAGCCCTATGAACAATTTTATTCTAAAATTAAAGTGCCTAGTTAATATTGATAGCATTTATGAAATTGGGAGTCATCAAAGCCTAACTGGAATGTATTGTAAATAATATTTCTGTTGGAGGACATGGAATAAAAACATTTATGAATCAGATCTACAGATATTATGAATATGGAATAACATAGCAACAAATTCACCATGTATGTACTAACTGAAGGAATACTTGTCATTTCTTACTAAGGTTAGAAATTCTAAGCAACCGAATTCAACTTATTTACCTTATGGTCAAGTCCGGACGTCTCTGAAAAAAGAAATCAGGCCGGGACTGGTGCAATACGATCGAGAAGACATATCGGCACTCGTTCCGACCTAATCTCCAGTTTTCTTTAGAAAAAAAGTCTTTTTTGTGCGCCTTTTCCATCGCCGTGAGTTAAACGGCAAAATAGAGTGGACGTAGGTGTTAAAATGGAAACGGGAAAGCGCCGTTACAAAGAATTTCAACAAAGAACGGGGCAATGACATTTCCTTCCTTACCTCAAGCCTGAGGGCATATCTTCCGCTACCTTCTGCAAAACCTGGCGACATACGTCCGGGTCGAATTCGTATGTGCTCATGTCACCAAAAAATGCGTTTCTGTTAACACTGGCAAAAACGTTTACATCAAACTACCGATGCTCGGCTCGGATTTACCTAATTTTCTCGTTTAAATATCTCGCTACTCTCTACAGTTTAAAAAAACCGTTAGATTTTTGACGTTTGAGAGCGTGCACATGGCACATGGTTAAATTTCTCTGGTTCATCAGCAGGTAATGTAAAAATCGATACTATTAATACGACTATCCGCTCCTAGATGACGCCTCTGCGCTTCCCAAAGAAATCGACATTATATTATATAATAAAAAATGGTGTAGAGGATTAAGGCTGAACTATGTTTAGTATCGCCATCTGTTGAGATGATGTCAAAACTCGTAAACTCAGGAAAAAATTCTAGTTTCACAGCAATTTGTTGTTTAAGATAACCACGATGAGATGGCGATATTTATAATTTGGAAGAAAATAAATCAATCAAATGTGAAAAATTATAGATTCAGTTAGTTTATAAATAAATTAAATGATAGTATTCCTAATAGCTTATTAGATGTTGTACAGAATCATGGAAACTAGGGGGGAAAACTTAACTATATATATAGTATCGCCATCTGTTGAGATTATGTCAAAACTTGTAAGTTCAGGAAAAAATTTCTCCCGTTAGTATCATGGCAATTTGTTGTTTAAATTAGCCACGATGAGATGGCAACATTAATTGGAAGAAAAAAAAGAGGAAAATAAAGTTCAGTTAGTTCATAAATAAATAAATATAGTATCCTAATAGTTTTTAGATGTTGTAAAGAAGGAAAAGGAGGGAAAGAACAATCAGTATCGCATCTGAAGAGGTTATATAAACCCGTAAGCCCAAGAAAAAAAGTCAGTATTACAGAAATTTCCAGGTGAGATGGCGACATTTATAATTTGGGAGAAAATAAATCAATCAAATGTGAAAAATTATAGGTTCAGTTAGTTTATAAATTATTTAAATGACAGTATTTCTAATAGAGTATTAGATGTTGTAAAGAACCATGGAAAATCAATTAAATTTTGAATACATTTATTTAAAAAACTAATACTGAACCTATAATTTGTCACACCCTTATTAGTTCCATATTTGTACTTTTGTCCAGTTTTTGGACATTTATATATATTATTCTTTCAAAGTTCGCTCAGTATAGTTTGTAGTTAGTTTACTACCTAAACTGTTGATATTGTCTAACTGCTAAATATACATACTATTTACACTAAGTAAATATGAGAATTACTGTCGGAACCTATAATTTTAAGTAGCAATTTATTATTTATTGTATATTTTTTAAATGTTACCAAGACCTAGCACTATTCGTCAACCAACTGTACTGATAACTGTATTACTGGTTGCCTCTTAAGAATAATGATCATTTCACTGGTTAGTGAGGTAAATTGGATTAACTGAACGATGTACATACACATACATATTTATTTTATTACAAAATAAAGTCGTTGCAACCCGAAACTTAATCACAGAAAATGTAGAAAAAGACCGTGCGTTTTGATCCGGAGTCTGGCATGCTGGGAAAGTGTAATCTATTTTTCAAACTAAATTAATATCTGTTCACCGTGATTGATGGTCCCACGTCCCACATTATATTTCAATTTCACGCACTGTGTTACCCGTACTCGTACACAAAAATAATGGAAAAACATCATGGATTTGACCTTTCTCTTAGTAAGCATTTTTTTTTTCAATATACCAAGTGAAACTGCAACTCTTGGCGTCGAAGAAAAAACTTTGACACGTTTTCATGAACACCAAAACACTATACATTTACTTAACGCGTGCCTTTCGCCAACCACATTGGTATCATCAGGAGATGATTAAAACTAACGTAAAAATCGAACTGACTTGGATGTTGGGCTACACAAATTTGGATGCTAGTAAAATAGAATAATAATAAGGATAGTAGTAAATAACCGAACTGCTGTCATAACACTTTTTATTCGTCGTCAATTACAGTAGCAACCTTTTCGCCTTCAGTGTACTTCCCTTGGCGATCTCTACACCGCTCCACACGACTTTTCCATTGTTGAAAGCAGGCTGAAAGTCCGCTTCTGTCAGATGGTTCAGAACCTCCGTCGCTTCTGCTTTAACCGCTTCCACACGAATTCGAATCTTGTCCCCTTCAGTGTCACCGTGTCTAACAAGCTTGGATCAGTGCCAATGTTGTTTACAATGTCAGCGCAAATGTTCATTCTCGATTCCTTTTGCTCGGGAGTGAGGAGTTTTGACACCATTTTTGGGCAAACTTTCGCTTTGAACGATTCGTAAAATTGGAAACGATTCTTTGTCGATTCCTTTATTTCAGCAAGCCCCTCGGATGCTACACGACGATCTTGGCGGATTAATTTACCTATTTTTTCAACGTTTTCGTCCGTTTTTGACGTTGAAGACCGTCCAGGAAGCGGATCGTTTTCGATCGTTACACGTCCCTCTTTAAACCGGTTAAACCGTTCAAAAACTTATGTGCGCGATAAACTATAACTTCAAAAAGTTTCCCAGTTTAACAAGAAACATTTTTGTGCGTAGACTAATTCAAACGACTGCTACAGTCAAATTGAGCGACCCACTGGCTTGTCCAGTGAGCTTAGGGTGGGGAAAGTATCACCAGACACAGTTCTGTTCAAACTTGTCGCGACACGCTCGCAGCGCGCTGGTAGCAGCACAGTTCGGTTATTTAATAGCCACACCTGGTATAACGATATATATATCCAAAAAAAAAAGGAATACTTTCGCGAAGAAAATGTCATATTCAAAGAAAGAGTAAAGTTTTTCCTAAGTGGTTCAGAAAGCGTAATTTAATTTTTTTTTAGTTTTTTTTTTTTTGAAAATCTCTGGAGTACTTGGATTAAATTCTTATCTATAAATTGTTGTCACTTACACGCTTTGATAGAAGGCATGTTTTGGATGTTAATTTACACTATCAGGGGCGTGCATTGAGGATAAAAAGTTGTTTCAGATTGAAGAGTCGTTCCCTCGCGGGAAACACTGTAAATTACTTAACATGATGTTCTTCCCCCTACAAATTCGGACCCTTTCATGGGCGGGACCGTGTAATCCTTTCTCTTCGTTGACAAAAGTGTTTTGTTCGAATTTTTAATTTATCTTGCTGTTACGCATTGATCTTGTACGCGTGACATGTTTCACGCCTCGCGGTCATTAATCACCTGAGGGCTTAGCTTTGTTCGCGAGCACTTTTATATTTCGAATTAATAAATCCTCCTGGAGATAATACGACGGTGCAGCTTTGCATATCGGCTGTTCGTTTCGCCGGAGTGGTAAACATGCCGACGCGGTGACAAATGAACAGTCTGTCCTTCATAAAAAAAATAAATAATCAAAACTACTACTCAGAGGAATATGTTTGCTTATACATTAGGGTGCGTTTTCTTTGGCGACTATTTTTTTTCACTCCCATCTCGAAATTTTGTTGGAAATACCAAAAAAAAATTCCCTTAAAATATGAACCCTTGATATTAATATAAAGTACTCGCCCTCAGCGTGTGAAGATTTCCCATTTAAAATACACGTAAACTAGTTTTTTTTAAAATCTCTATAACTCAGCGGAATTTTATGCTATTTCAACGTTTAAAAAAGCAAATTACTCGGGATTAAACGGTCTATAAAAGTGCCCTTTGCGACGTAACTGTAACTTACACCTGTGAGACAGTACAGGTCACTAAACTCAATTTTTTCAGGAATTTTTGGATTTTTCGTTGTTATTTCATAAATGGCTGTAGCTACAGGAAAAATGTAAGTGACAAAGTTGTAGCAAATTAAATTTCCTACAACAAGCTCCTGTGAACCGAATTTCTATTATTGATATTTTTCGAGATAATGAGCTTTGACGATTATAACATGAACGATTTTCATGAATTTGGGACTCAAATCTTTAAATCTATTCATTTTTCATTTTTTTCTCACATTTTTAAGTTATTATCTATTTTTCCAAACTTAGGAAGATAATAAAAGGTAAGTAACCTAAAATATTCAAGCTTTAATTTAATAAAACGTTAATACGAAGAAAAGTTTTTCTTTGTCTTTTCATAGAACAGAAACCCGTTGTATGTAATAGTCCTTTATATATGAATTTGTTGGGTATACTTATATGAGTAATCCAAAAATATGAAATGTATCTCTAATATGGTATGAGAAAAAAATGAAAAATGAATAAGATTTGAGATTTGAGTCGCTAATTCATGAAAATCGCAAGTTATTAAAAAAATCAAAGCTCATTATCTCGAAAAATCTAATCCAGGGTAATTTGCTTTTTTAAACGTAAATAGCATAAAATGCCGCTGAGTTATAGAGATTTAAAAAAAAAACTCTATTTTACGTGTATTTTAAATGGGAAATCTTCACACGCTGAAGGCGAGTACTTAATATCAATAATAAGGGCTCATATTTTAAGGGCATTTTTTTTAGGTATTTTCAACAAAATTTCGAGACGGGAGTGAAAAAAAAATAGTCACCAAAAAAAAGCACCCTAATACAAACATATGTAGAAAGTAGAAATACGAGGGGGTACCCAAAAATAACCGGAACAGCATTGCCGTGGGCGGAGCTTGTGTAGTGCATCTGCCGCTAGGCGTGCATAGCGCAACTATTGCTAGTTCAGTGCCGCCTGTTTTGTCGACCTGGCTTGTTCTGTTCATCTGTTGTTTTTGCTAGCGCTGTTTTGTTCTTGTTTCGTTTTTTATGATGGCAAGTTTAAGTGAACAACGTGCAGCTGTGAAATTTTGTTTTCTACTAGGTAAAAATGCTGCTGAAACTGTTTTAATGTTGCTCGGGCTCTGACTGACAAAAAAAAATGTTGAGTTGAAACATGTCGTGCTTTGAAACACAGCTTGAAACTGTGATCTGGCTCCGTGCGACTTTTTCTTATTTCCACGCATGAAAAGGGGCATGAAAGGACACAAATTTGACAACATTGAAGAGGTCAAGAAAAAATCCAGAGAGGAGCTGTCAGCCATTTCTACAGATGACTACAAAAAAATGTTTCGAACAGTGGAAGCACCGGTGGGACAAATGTATCAGTTGTAATGGAGAGTATTTTGAAGGGGATAAAGTTGTTTTGTAAAAAAAATTGAAAACATATAGCTTTTAAAAAATAATTCCGGTTATTTTTGGGTACCCCCTCGTATTATATGGTTAAAATAGACGCGAACATAGGAAGTGCTTCGTATTTGAAAGGGATCCTAGGGAAACAGATAGATTACTTGCTGGTCAGCCAAAAATAATTAGAGTGCAGGTGTTTTAGACGCAGGAACATTTCAAATGGACGAACTGATTAGTGTGATCACAGCGTTCTTGTGTTCCTAGTGTGCTGATCTGATTTGTACCTACCATTTTTTGTAAAACATTACCTGGAAAAAGATAGATATAGGGAGAGTTCAAGAAAGTCGACCTGAAGTAATGTGTAGAATCGAAATTTGCAATAAAAAAGGCACTATTCCATTTAAAATAAGGACGCCCGTGATGGCTTCTGGTATAACCGGAAGTGCGGCAATCTCGAAAATTATTTCATTAAGTTCGTCACACGACTGTTAGCTTAAGTCCAAATTTTCAAAAATCGCAAGCTTCTGTAAGTCCTAATATTTTTAATTAATGGTTTCGATCAATCACCCTGCATATTAACAGAAAAAAAGAACAAAAATATTCTTTTTTTTATAATATAAGAGCATACTAGCCATATTTTCGTTGCTACGACATGGTTTTACTATTTCACTTACTAACTAATTTAGATTTTTAGGAAAAGGTTAAACAAGCCCGCTACTTTTAATCGAAATGTTAAAAATTTAAATTAAGTATCTAAGAATTTATACCGTAATCGTAATAAGCTCATCTGCGTCTAGTATACCTACCCCTTCCAAATTTCCAAAGTTTTTTCTATAAATAAAGATACGGCAGGCTGATACACGGTCTCATTGACGCTCGGTATAGTTGAAATGATGGGGATAATCTAAGGTAGAATAATAAACGTCGCGTAAAATAAAGTAGAGCACCAGAGACAAATTGGAATAAACAGTTTCAACCGACAAACATTTACATTTAAATTGAAATGTGGATTCAAGAAAATAAAAAAAATTCTTAGCGGTTTGACAAAGCTGGATTATATTTTCATTTCTGACGAAGAGAAACGTGATTAAATTGGTTCATACATACATGTATATATGTGTGTAAAGCCCGGTCTACCGGATGTTATTTAGTCATATTGTGTTATTAGATATGATGTGCGATATATTTTTTTTAATTTTACGTATCTAAATAAGTTATAGCAGATTTTCGAAAATGCATGTTTTCCAAACCAAAAAAAAAAAAAAAAAAACAAAAAGATTTCTTCAATTAAAGGCAAACAATAAAAAAGTTTTGAGCCCAGGCCATCAGATTCAATTCAAGAAACATAACACTAACACCAAATTACTTATCAGAAGCTGTCAAAAATTTGTTTAACATGTCTAACTTTATTACGGATTTAATATACTATGTGCTATTTTTTCATTCCAATTTAAAATCTAAAAATACATTGAGTTTCGATTACTTTTTTTTATTAAATATTTGCTACACTTAAAACGTATCCGGCTCGGAGGACCAAATGTTAACGCTAGGGTTAAAAGGGGACAATTTTCCAAAACAAGAGAAAATTGGCCCTTCCACCATTATTTGAGCGCTCGTTGCTCATTGAATTTGAACAGCAGTTGAAAAAAAATGTCTGAGTTGTTAAATAAAAACAAATATTTTTGTTGAACAAGTCTCATAAACATTGATTACATGTTAGGCTATTTAAAAAAAAAACATTACAATTGTCTAGACGTTAATCAAAATTAGTTGACATGAAAACGAGAACTGTCTTGCCTAACTGTCTGAGTGTTTAGATAGAGAATTAATGTAAAAAATGTCCTCCAACTATGGTATCTACTTTGTAAAGATTTCTTGCGTATGTTTTGTCTAGCCGCTAGGGTTTAATTAAATGTCAGACGGGCGAGATAATGACTCTGTATATTCAACAGTAAACAACTCTAAAACAAAACAAATAACTTGTCCCTAGCAAACAGATCGTTAAACACAAATGGGATTAAAGGCATACATACTAGATTTTCACTGAAACAGGGAAACAACGGCAAGCCAGATGTAAAAGCAAAAAAGACATATAAAACTGATTCTGAACGTTGAACTTACGCAGATCGCTGAAACAAACGGAATACTAGTCGCCAGAAATAGTTTAAACAAGGCCCTGCCTATCAGTGAGTTCAGATAATTTTATTACTGACTAAATGTCGCCATTATCTTTCATGTTATATAACGTGAATAACCCTGTTGTATAACGTGAATAACCCTGTTATATAACGTGAATAACCACTTGAAATGTTGTTGCATATGTCGAAAAAAAATCCCTGAAAGTTACAGCCCTTAATATTAATTTTAAGTACCTACTTTCCAAAAGATTTTCCATTTAAAATACACGTAAATCGATTTTTTTTTTAAATTTCTATAACAGTCGCATTTTATACTATTACATTGGTCTTGGTCCCGATTTATTTAGAATAAAACACTCTACAAAAATGCCCATTGCAACGAAAAATATAACTTGTGAGTTGGTACGGGTCGCTGAAGTTGACTTTCACCCAAAATTCTCGTTTTTTTTTGCTGTTATCTCTGAAATTATTAATTTTACCAAAAAATGTAAATGAAATATTTGTTGGAAATTTAATTTACTACAAAAAAGGTCCTACCAAGACCAAATTGCTGAGATTAATATTTCTTGAGATATTAGACTTTGACTTATGAGTAGTACAAAATCATCGAAGCAAAGTTTACTTCGATAAACTGTAAACATTTTGTACTACTCATAAGTTAAAGTCTAATATCTCAAGAAATATTAATCTCAGCAATTTAGTATATATGACCTTTTTTGTAGTAAATTAAATTTCCAACAAATTTTTCATTTACATTTTTTTGGTAAAATTAATAATTTCGGAGATAACAGCAAAAAAAATCGAGAATTTTGGGTAAAAAATCAACTTCAGCGACCCGTACCAACTCACTCAAATTATATTTTCGTTGCAATGGGCATTTTTGTAGTGTTTTATTCTGAGTAAATCGAGACCAAGACCAATGTAATAGCATAAAATGCGACTGAGTTATAGAAATTTGAAAACAAAATTCGATTTATGTGTATTTTAAATGGAAAATCTTTGGGAAAGTAGGTACTTAAAATTAATATTAGGGGCTGTAACTTTCAGGGATTTTTTTTCGACATATGCAACAAAATTTCAAGTGGGGACTGAAAAACAAAAAAACAAAAACATAGAAAATTAATTACCTTTTCCTCTACTATTCAGTAGAATCAGATTTCAAATACATAAAGCCATTAATGGATAAATTATTACCTGTATTATGGAGCATACATCATGTTTCGATTAAATTTATATAACGCAAAATTGATTTATTACGATTACAGAGAATTTAGTTACTGCATTTAAATCTTTCACATATGTAGGTGGAATATTTCTAACCGTACTTCTTTTTATTTCTTTTAAGGGGGTACATATGTACAATTAGACGGGCTAAAATTACGCATTAAACATTTTTTTTTTACCAAGGTTTTATTTGATTATTACAAAACCTTGTATATTTGTTAAGATAAGAATGAAGAATTCAATTTTTTTTTTATTTTTCAAAACAAAATGGCGGCTGCACGCTGGCGCAAAGTGGACCTACAAAAAAAAAAACGGCAACCACTCTGGATGTCGTAATTTTCATCTGTGAATAAATTTATGTTAAAAAATACATATAATATGTGGGTAAACCTCAAAAAATTAAAAAAAAAAAATACGTTTGGCAGTATTTCGAGAAAATCGGTGATTTTCCGTATTTTCCGACACTTTTGCATTAATAATTAAATTTTGCAACATAAAACGAGCAGGTCATCTTACATAAAAAAACATTGACCTGTTATTGAATTTCAAACATTTTCAGTGTTTTCTAATTAAAAAACCAATCGACTCTTTGATGTAGGTACACGTGGTCCTTAATGGGTTTTCAAATATAGAGAAATTCACAAACATAAAAATTTCAAAATGCGATAACGAAAAAAACAAAAAAATATATTTGAGCAAATTCTACGGCATTTAAAAGAGCAAGGCTTGTACTTTAAGATGCTGTTCATAGTTTTTTGAGAGAAAAAAAATTGCGATGCTACATAATCTCAAATATAGGCCAAAATCATTGTTTTTACACTTTTAGGTCAGGATATCTCGAAAACCAGAGCCAATTGAGAGATTTCCTCGGATTCGGATTCAGCGCATCAAAAACTTTCGGAAAAATATATTCTGGTTTCTGGGAAAATTTGTGCGAAAAATAAAATATATGCAGAAAAAAGATATTTGGTTAAGATGTTATAGTTTTTTAGAGGATCGGCCTAACTTTGTCGGCCTGTGTTATCATTAGAACAACAGAATCATATTCTTCTAATGTAGCGCCTACTTTCTGGGGAAATGCTCGTAGTATGTGGCGCTTATATCCTTCCAATTTAATCGGTTCTTTTCCGGAAGGCTGTCTTAGAAAATAGTGACTCCTTCGGGGTACTCCATCGTTAAATTGCTTTAAATTACATTTAGGATGCGTAGACTAGGCGGAGTAACGCCGATCGTTAAGAGATCTCGCTCGGATAACGCGGATAATACGCGGCGTTATGTTCCCCGTTATGAGTTCCATACAGCCATAAATACAAGTGGCCTAAATAGCGTTATGAAGCTGGTGGCTCATTAAAGCCGCGAGCTTCGCAGATTAGCTCGAATCTCGCTTCCTATCTTAATGAATCGATATTACGGCCTCCTACCGCTCGATGTACGAGTGAATTTTCGAATATTTACGGATACATAATTCACTTACGGATTCATAATTCAAGTCCATAGCGATCCCACTTCTGCGATCTTATTTCTACGAGGTACAGGGTCAAAAGTTTCCTGCATTTAAGTTTTCCACTTGAATCAGTTGTAATGCGCAGCTTGTCTCTCCACGTTATACACTCGAACCCCTCTTAAGTCGCCAAATCCGTGCATCATCGTCTCGTTTAAGTCGCGAAATTTAGTCTCTCTTAAGTCGCGATCATAACCTCAACTTTTTCGCGTTTTAGCTGCAAAAAGAAATATTTAGAGATATACCACAGCACTTGTTATAACGAAAAATGAGCCAACTGGACGAAAAAATCAACGTAAGTATACCCAGTCATGCGTGACAAGGTTCAATTTTCCACTTGAATGAATATTTTAAAGGTTAAATATTTTTAAAAGACACATAACCTATTTTAAATCAATAAATGTGGTACACAATAATTTTTTTCAATAAAAATTGTACATATTCATGCGAGAATCCAATTTCCAAACATAGTTCTAAAACTTTTACAGGCGGCGACTTAAGAGGGACGGTTTCGTGACATAATAGGGGGAAACGTGGTGAAATAAGAGAGGATGTGAATTCAATGAATGTGACTTAAGAGGGGTTCGAGAGTAGTATAATAGAATTAGGATTTAGCCGAAAAGTAACTGACACTTCAACAAAAAAAAATTGCTTTTTGTAGAGGAGGCTGAAAATATTAAATATCGTTTTTTGGCAACAATTTAAAATTATTGCTACATTGTTTAAATAATTTGCAAAGGTGCGAAAATCAGTTTTTTTTGAAATAGGAGAAGATGAAAAAATGTTTCAGATTTATAACTTAAATGTAACTAGTAAAAAACCGGTTATAAAAAACCCATAAAGAAATTTGTAATAGTCTTATTTTTTTGTAAATATAAGTAACGATTCAAAAATGGTTAATTTGTTATAAATAACGTTTTTGTACAATGTTGAAAAAAACCGTCAAAATGGCCCCTTATTTCAATTGTTTATAACTAATTATAAAGTAAGCCTTAAGACTCTTTGTAAGATTGGAAAATGTAGGTGGGGGGGGGGGGAGTGTGGTTCTCCTGCCGCAGATTCTGTAGCTTCAAAAAACGCACGAAAAAATTTCAAATCGATATATTTTAAGTTTTTGCAAAAAAGTTAATTGTTTATTAAAAAGGATTGTCTTAATTACATGAAAAAATTCATTAATTTTTTTTGTAAACATCATAGAGTAACGATTCAAAATCGTACTCTAACTTAAAATATTCGATTTGATGAGTTGCAGCGATTATCAAGTACAACTACATTAAAACTTTTAACAGGGCTATTTTAATTTATTAAAAAAATAAAGGGGTATTTTTGGGGGGTTTTTTTTATTTTGCGTTGAAAAATTAATTGAATTTCACAAACCGATTTTGTAGTTTTTTTACTAGTTACATTTTTAATCTGAAACATTTTTTTGTATAGTTAACGGTTCTCTTTTTATTTAAAAAACCGTGATTTTCGCACCTTTGCCAATTTTTAAACAATGTAGCAATAATTTTAAATTGTTGCCAAAAAACGATATTTAATATTTTCAGCCGCCTCAACAAAAAGCAATTTTTTTTGGTGAAGTGTCAGTTACTTTTCGTTTAGGGGTACAAATCGACTAATTCTATTCTACTATTGGTAGTGAGACGTTAAAACGAGAGATGATGTACATAATTTTTGCGGTGCGAGTATGCTTGATCCCTGGCACTCCACCGAAATCGACGCCACTGACCCGCGGCACTCAAAATTCGTCTCATCCCCGCGCTCATACCCGCGCGAGCATAAATCCCGAACTAAATGAATAATTCCATCGGACGCGAACTTTGCGAAAACTTCGTAACAAAGATAAACGCCGCGCCGACGGAAAGTGTGAGTGCACGCAGATGCACAGATTGCACGAGCCGCGAGAAGTTCGCAAATTAGGTAACTTTTCGCAGTCGTTCTAATCTCGCCAGGGCCGGCTCGGCGGTTTCTGGCAGGTACGCTGTTGGAATCAAAAGGCTTAATCAGTCCGATGATTGATTTTTCTGGTTGTGCTTTTCGAAAATACAGGATTGGAGTTTCTACGTCTTCAAATGACAAGGCGTTTCGGCGCATATGCTCCTCCCCTAAACACAGTATTCCATTTCACTCTATATATAATCTACTCACAAAAATTAAGGGAGCAAAGAAATCAAAAAGCACAAAAGAAGGGTAAATCAGACTGTGTACCATCCACATGGTACGATTTGGGTAATGCAAATGGGAACACCTCAGTATTTTTTTTTTTCAGTTTTCGAATTTTGGTTTTTTCAAATTTAACAAGTGACCGATGTAGAATTGAGAAAAAAGTGGAAACAAATTGGTTATTCCATTTTTATAAAGATTTTACAATGTTTAAGAATACAGATCTTGCTCCTTTAACTTTTTTTTCAAAACTTTGAATAGTCGGCTCGGAAAAACCGCTAGATGGATCGATCTGCAGATTTACAGGGCTATTGGGGGTACACTGGGGTGTAAAAATTCCTATAAGTCCTAGCCTCCTTATCAATATTTGCTAAGATGCAATCGATTTACAAAAACAAGGGAAAAACTCACTTTTTTTCAAGTCGATATTAAGGGTGGAATTTTTTTTTGTAAATATCTTGACAGGATTTTATAGCAAATTTATTCCAGTTTCCGAAACTGCCCTTTTATTGGTTGCTGAGATACCGATGGTTGAAAACAAAAGGATCTTTTTTCATTCAATGTTGGATATCTCCGCGACAAATGGATGTAGCAAACAATTAAAAAAAGGGAAATTGAAGCTGAATAAACAGGCTATCTGCTCCATAAGGTCGTTTAACCGAAAACAATTTTTCCGAGCCAGTGGAGCGAGAAAAAGAAGGCTAAAAATTCGGAAAAAAATGTTTTCGCGCTATTTCTTCGGATGGCGTTAAAACCGTGGCTTCTAAAAAATGTTGGCCAATTTACAAGAGTAGGGAATTGGAAGGAGTTTTAAATCCTAAAAAACTAGATTCTTGGAACCTTAAGTGACCTAAACCTACATACATAATTTAATCAAAGTGCAATCAAAGCATTCATCAAGTCCCCAGTAACTCCCGAAAAATGTGTAATAAACAAATTGTTTGAGTTGTGCTGAAACAATTAGGGCACCGGGTCGAACAGCAATTTATCCCCGTACCTCCCATATACTCCGGTAATTTTCCAGAGCGTTCCATAAATTTCAGTTTGCTACATAACTTTATTCGGCTGCAATTTCGCGAAGACCATTACTTCCTGCTAATGACCGGAACTGATCCAATTGAATTCAATGGACTCGGCAACACACGTGTTTATATCTTTTAATAAGCGGGTTAACAACCGTTGGACGTGTTTATCGCGTCGAGGGGAAATGTTACAACGAGTAAAACTGTCAGAGTATGAAATATATTTCGAAAGGTTGCATCGAATAGCGTACCAGGCAAAAGCTGATTCAACTAGACTACGATTTGATTAGCAAAAATTACCTAACTGATATGCTTGAGCAGGCCTGGACTTCATCCCATACTGAAATTAAACCCTTATATGATTTTAAAATATATGGGCTGGATCTGAAGTAATATCACAAATTTACCTACCCAGATTACGGTGCTCATCACTATATTTAGGTTAGGTTAGGTTTATTTATTTATTTTAAATTATCATAACATAGTGTAACGTTTTATTTATTTCGGGTTCGGGAGGTGTGAAAAATTAAACTCGTACTTTAAACTAACACTATTTATTTAACAACTACAACTACGGACTAAACACTATTTAACTACACTAATTTATTTTTATACAATTTATATTAGAGCGTTGTACGAAAACCGCGCCGTTCGTGATATTCAAAATAGAGACTACTGTCCCGCGTCGAGTGCGGGTATGTTATATGCATCCTGGATGGCTTCCAGTAAAGGCCGGGTGAACCCAGATCAGTATAGAAGCTCTCCCGAAGGTACGAGGCGCCTTCCGCTCGCATCGGCCGTCGGTGAGTCACCCTTGTTTACCGGTGGCGAAATCATAGCCCGGCGGCTAGCCTCAGGCGGTACAACTCGGCGGATTCCGCAACAATAGTATAAAACAAAGTCGCTTCCCGCTATCTGTCCCTACCTATGTATGCTTAGATCTTTAAAACTACGCAACGGATTTTGATGCGGTTTTTTTTTAATAGATAGAGTGATTCAAGAGGAAGGTTTATATGTAAAATACATGCATAATATAGTAGAGAAACACTGATAATTTTAGAGGTTTCTAATGTGATGTCGTAAACCGTGCGAAGCCGGGGCGGGTCGCTAGTGTGAGAATAAATGTCAAATTTTTTAATGCTATTTTATTTTGTTATTGCTTATTGTTCTTTTGGTCGCAGAGTGAACCCCACAATCACATAACCCCAAACCCTTAAACCCAATAACCCAATAGTTCAGGGATCTACTCGTATTTTAAATTAACTTCCACATACAATTTAGGTTTCCGATTGGAAATGTACCTGGTAACGAGTAGGTATGCATAACTATAAACAATTCCGCCGATGGATATGCAATAACCGCATAAATTGTCTAACAATAATGGCCGTTAAATCGTTTTGCCTAGTTATTTCCGGTCCGGTGGGATTTACTCGGCATCAAATTATATCAATAATATTAGCCGCAAGTTGTGTGTATTTGCAAGAGATAACCATTAGCTGGAACACTTCTGCATCAAGCAGACAAGAGGAATAGTTCCAAATTAACACGAAAATCCAATTTCCTGGAATATTTCACTTTTAATCCTTGTTAAACTCGGTTTAATTAGACCGCTGCAGTCTAGTCGTACGTAGATTTATATGCACTTGGCGCTGCATACTGCAGAAACGTTCGTAACTCCTCCGTCCTTGTTGGGCACCGTTGTTTCTTCCAAAAATTAAAAACCTCTGACAATAGAATCATTATTTCCACATCCAATTTTTCACGTTAAATTAGGCTAAATCGTTAAAAATATCAGACTATATTCTTAAAAGTGTGATATTTGGATATGGCCTTCATGGCCTTTATCACCTTGTGAACTGTATAACCCATATGGCCTTTATGAGCCAAATTATGACCTCTATGACCTTTATTACCTTTAGGATTTTAATAACCCCAATGACCTTTAGCCGTATGATCTGTTTTTGATACGGATATTGAAGTAAAAATATAAGACAAATATCGCACCACTCTAATATCGAGTATCACTAATATTTCAAAAACCTATAAAACGAAACAACTGCTCCCTTCTCTCCTGTGTCCAACAAAAACACCAACAGCCAAATGAACATAAAAAAATGAATGTTTGGTTTGACTGCACATTAGACTGTATCAAAAAAATCGACTATTTTTTTTTTCAAAAATTACTCTGAAAATATTGTTCAGGATGTCGAAAAAATGAGCCTGTGAAAATATCAGCGCTTAATTTTAATATTAAGAGGTGACTCATCGCGATTTTCCATTTCCCATTTAATTAACATGGGAAACATTTTTTTCAAGCTTTGAAATTTTGTAACTCTTCAACCGATTATCAGACTGATAAAATGAAGACATATCTCTTGTAGGGAATTGAACGCACTACAAAAAACGTCTCTTATAATTTTTTGATAGATCTAGTCTTTTCAGTTAAGTTTTTTAAGGTTAAAGTTGGACTCACCAGAATTTTTGAGGTATTTTCACTTTTTTGGTGAATCTGTCAAACTAATTGCAAAATTTTTGCCTTAAATTATCTTTTTCAGAGTGTTTTTGATATTTTGAGAGTATCCTCAGTCAATTTGATCGGTAGTTTTGTCCAAAAATCATTGATTTAGACGCTCTAAAACAAATAGAAACGCGCACTCGAGGCGTGTACTTCGAAATAAACGCAATGAGAACAATTTAATTTTCTCATTTTTGAGATAAGAATAACTAAATATGGGAAAAGAGTGATATTTCTCGCTTTTTTACCAGTTGCGGGATCATTGACGCAAAAGAAGAATTTTGAAAAATTATTGGTACCATTGGGGGTTTTTGGGGTCACTGATTACGATCCTGATGTCAGAATTTCAAAATTCAAGATGGCGGATCCAATATGGCCACCATCCCGAATCAGACTTCAAATTTTTCGATTATTTTGCCTCAATCTTTGTAAACTAGGGGTTTTCGGGGTCGCTAATCACGATCCCTATGTCAAAGTTTCAAAATTCAGGATTTCGAAATTTGCTTCAAAATGGTCGCCATGTCATATCTACCATCCTGAATTTTGACATTCTTACATCGGGATCGTGATTAGCGACCTGAAAATCCCTGGTTTACAAAGTTTGAGGCAAAATAATCGAAAAATATGAACTTTGATTCGGTATGGTGGCCATATTGGATCCACCATCTTGAATTTTGAAATTCTGACGTCACGATCGTGATCAGCGACACCAAAAACCCCAAGAGTACTAATCATTTTTCAACATTCTTCTTTTGCGTCAATGATCCCGCAACTGGTAAAAAACGAGAAATACAGGTGTCACCCTTTGAATTTTGCCGTATCTGGTTATTCTAACCTCAAAAAATGAGAAAATCAAATTGTTCTCATCGCGTTTCCTTCAAGTACACGTGTCGAGTGCACGTTTGTATTTGTTTTTGAGTAGTTTAAAGGACGATAACATAGCTGAAATTGGGATTTAAAAAAAAGAATCTTGAAAAAATTGCGGTTTTTAATAGTTTTTGTTAAAAATTGAAGGTTACATCATTTTTTTTGCCAATTTTAACGATTCCATTCGAAAGAGCGACATCGAAAACATGGAAATACATGGTTTTAGTTATTTGTTTCCTAATTTTTTCTATCAGTAATATGAGTCTCTAAGTTCATGTCTCTTGAGAGTGCACTTGGGCGTTAAAGGGTTAAAGGGCGGAATGTAACTTTGTCTTGCTGAAAATTACTGGCAACGGGTTTTAATAAACTGTTTACCCTTCCAGAAACCGCTAGCCAAACACAAATAAGCATTACCATCGGATTCCAGTGTGACCTTGCTGTGAACCAGTTCTCTGCTAGCTTAACTTCTCCTTTTTGTATAGCTTACAACAATAGGATATTTTAAAAGAAAAATCTCGACGTCACATGGCAGCACCACCTTGATTTACCCGCACACGTTCCAGAATTTAAACACAGAGTTATCTTCGCTAGCTCATTACGGAAAAGTCTACCGAGTTTAATTGCGAGTTAGCGCGTGTAACTCTAAACGTCCGCTGCGCCGTCCCGCTTCTGGCGCTAACGGCCCTAAAAGATGACTTTTCTTTCGAGAAAACCCGCACGTACCCTGGATACAATGAAACCGAAAAAGGTAAAAGAGCCGTTCCGTTCTGTTACGTGCTTTTGATTCCTCATTTTACTGTAAATAGTTGCGCAAGGAGGCTAAATAGAAAGTAGATTTGCACTGTCAGATTACGCCGAAACTGAGTGAGTTCCAGCATTCGTTCCGTACACTTTGTGACTCCTTTAAAGTGTTTTGTAATTTTTTTCCCAAAAGATGTTAAGTCAGATTCAGGAAGATGTAACCGCCAAGTTAAACAGGTTTCATTTTGGTACTTATATACGCGTGTCGCGACGAGTTTGAACAGAACTGTGTCTGGTGATACTTTCCCCACCCTGATCTCGCTGGACAAGTCAGTGGGTCGCTCAGTGTGACTGTAACAGTCGTTTGAATTAGTCTTACGCACCAGTGACGCGTCGAAAAAATGTTAAATGTTCAGATGGAGCAACGGGTTATTCTTAAGATTCTTGTTAAACTGGGGAAAACTTTTACAGAAGCTTATGCAATGTTAAAAGAAGTGTGCACGGGAATGAATGTTTATACCGCACGAAGAGGATCCGCGCCCCGGACGACCCTCAACGTCAAAAATGGACGAAAACATTGAAAACTGACACTGATCCAGGCTTGTTAGACACGGTGATAACTTGTGATGACAAGATTCGAAAGCGGTTAAAGCAAAAGCGACGGAAGTTCGGAATCAGCTGACAGAAGTGAACTTCCAGCACTGCTTTCAACAATGGAAAACTCGTATGGAGCGGTGTAGAGATCACCAAGGGGAGTACCTACATTGGAGACGAAAAAAGTTGCTACTGTAATTGGTAACGACTAAAAAGCGTTATGACAGCAGTTCGGTTATTTAATGTCCACACCTCGTATATCAATTCAAAGCCAACGTTAACAAACATTGAAAAACTACACTATGGTGCATATATTACATACCATTTAACGAGTAGAAGTTGACTATTTCGCGCACAGTGAGCCACTGTTGTTTTAAAAATTCATATAACTAGATTTAGAGGATTTTTATTTATTTATTTTTTTTATTTCAACCGATTACATCGATCACAAGAGAATGCTTTTGATACGGAACTGTTTTAGTTTATTTTTAGTTAGAAATTGTTCTGTTTGTTATCTTTATATAGAAGGAAAGTTTTGTCAGACGTCGGGTGCCTTTTTTTTTTAAATATGGCGGAGGTGCCAATGTTGTCAAATGCAAAATTTGTATCTACCAGCAGGAAAGCTTGTTATTCAATTTTTCTTATCACTAAGCATACAACTGGAGCCTGGAAATACCGAAGGCACGACGTGCCATTTGTTTTTTTTTAGGATTTCCTTAAAAATGTTCTTTTCAAATGAAAAGCTGTTTCAAATTGTTAGTAAGAAAATACTTGAAACGGGTTGAAACAGTTGAATACCGTTATTTTTTTGTGCTTCGACAAAAAAAATTCGATAGAAAGCTAGCTGTTTCAATCCGTTCAGCGTTTATGTCCTATGGGAAGTACATAGATCATCATCCAGTAAATGTAGTGATTATCGAACAATTAAGTTGAAATGAAGGATGTTAATACAAGTGAAATATGTTAATAAAGTGAGAAGGGTTCTTCGTTTTTTGTTACTCGCACGTCAAAAATCACAGTTCCGGATTTCGATCTTATAATATTTTATTATTTCGAACAAATAACGAGGAACCTTTCCCGCTTCATCTGAGCTTAACGATTTTGCCGTTAGAGCTTTGTTAACGACATTTCAACCCTTTTCGGCCAAAAACGCCACTCCCGGTACATCGCTCTTCAGCGCCTCATAACTAATACTATTTGCGACAGAAAAATTTGACAGGGACATATTTTTGAAGTTTGCCCTTTCCGATGGTGTCCATGAAATTCCTCCAAAGAATTATTGATTATGAAAAATTTTAAAAAAAACACGATTTTTTTGTACATTTTTTTATCAAATTTTCAAGGGGTTTTCGGTCTGCAATGGAGTTGGAACCTCACTAACCGGTGGAATAAATGTATGAACTTTAAGTATACGTGGTTTAAAGATCGAATTTTTCCCTTACGCGTTCAAAATGGCGCCTGAACTGCAAAAAATTTATTATTGGAAAATAATGCACTTTACCAAAAATTGTCAAGAACAAAAAGTTCTTAAAATCACTCAATGAATACACTAACATTTTCAAAATGTTTTAGTTCATGCATTTTATTCACTGCAGCTCTTAGATGAATTTAATTTTTTCCCTGTTATCTGTCTGTTTACCTAAGACGTATTTTTTGTATTTAAAATTGTGTCGTTGATTACGAAATTTATATTATACTTAGGTAAAGATTTGATGACAATTGTTTATAATTAAAAAAAATGATTATTTATGGTCGAGAAAACTAGTTTCACCCTGTACAACTCTCGAAAACGCACTAAATCAACATTTTAATCGCATTATAAATCTCTTGCACGAAACTTATACAGCATAATAGAGCATGAATCTTCCTCGACTATTAGCACAAGCAAAAACTATTCGAGAGCCCCTCCGTTTGTCGGTATTGGAAATGCTCCGAAATTATTACGCCAAACTTTATGAGAGGTTTATGGCTTCCAAGCGTAATCTTCTACCGACTAATTGCAAACACACCGCCGCCAGAAAATTACGTGAAAATCTGTTCTGAGTACCGGAAGTTTAAGTTTTCTCAGCCGAAATTAATTAGTGAACTCGAGCCGGGGCTCCGCTTTGGTGTTTTTGCTTGCCTTTGATAACGTTTCAGTTTGTTTTTTTTTGTGTCAGTATCGTCCCTTAAAAGCCATAATACCTGTGACTGTAATGGAGGATTCGGTGAAAAGGCTGGCTAATAGGCCTGAAAAATAGTTCAGATTAACTCAGTGGTATTTCGAGATGTGACCATTTTGAGGTGTCGGTCACACCTTGTGAGACCAACAACATATCATCCAAATGGAATAAATTCAGTGGCTCCACTATTATGCATGTTTTTAGAAAATTCTGAGACAAGTCAATTTCTAATTCTAAAATGACATCTTGCGACGTAAAAATGTCATCCCTAAATTCAACCCTCTTCAGGTGACAGCAGCAACCCCTAAATTTTCAAAATGGAAGTAGGGGCTTGTGATACTTCATTTGAAAGGTATTTTCATTCTCTATTCAAACTGCTACGGTTTTAAATTTTATTATAGATATTATAGATAATTGAAGGGTACATGAATAAAACAGGGAGAGTCCATTTGAGACGATTTTGCGATAAGTGGTGCCATCTGTAGGTTTATTTCTAATCCTTCTACCTGTCAAATATCCAGGTTTAAAAGTGGCAAGGTCCCATAGTACAAAGAAAAGAAAGAATACTGGTAGAATACAAGAGGGAATGAAAAAGCTTAGATTGGCATGTCATGAAGAAGGTACACCCTGCTTGTGTAACCGATCAAAATGTTTTGAGACAATAAGCATACATCCTAATACAATTTTTTATTTTTATACACGTCCGATTTACTAAAATAAAAGAATAAAATAGAAAACGTAACTTTTCTCAGAAGTAGGTATTTGTGACATTCCCTGTTTTATTCCTGTACCTTTCTATAGATATTCTAACGTTAGAATAACATTGAGTTCATTACAATAGCTTTTTCATTCACAACTTAAAGCAACGGTATTTAGATAATAAGTCGGGTATGACCTTAATGTCCACTATAGCAATAAGAATATGATATTTAAAAAATATCGTTTTTCAAAAACCTTGTTTACTTCAAAGACCTTCAAGTGGCCCTTAAGGTCACCCTTAACCTATGACCTGAGGGCAGGTCTGGACGTAAAATTTTCCGCTCTTTCGAATGCTGAGATCAAAAAACGGGGATTCCCATTTAAAAAAACAAAGATGACCTTCAAAAAATCTTCAAGGTCATTGCCAATGTCATCATAGGATTCCTCGTTGAATGTTACTACTGAAATGACCTTGACAATTCCAAAAATAATAATATCCTGGAAGTTATTCGGGTGTTTCCACACTTTTTGGACACCCTATATTATTCAAACAAATAAATATTAGTTTTTTATCGAGATGTTAAAAGTCCTTCAATGATAAACAAAAATAAATTGGTCATTCTCTCACCCTTCTCCCAAGCAATATGTACAAAATATGTCATTTTGAATTGCAATTATCTCATGTTTGATGGGGTCAATCATCTTCAAATTTTAACAACGTGTGTATTATGCATTTAATGACTTATATTCCAAGTCTTGAGGACTTCTTAAAATATTGCTTTCATAACTGTACTACCTAACCCTTTAACGCCCAAGTGCACTGTCAAGAGACATGAACTTAGAGGCTCATATTATTGATAGAAAAAATAAAGAAAAAATAACTAAAACCATGTATTCCTATGTTTTTTCGAGGTAGACTCTTTCGAATGGAATCGTTAAAATTTTGCAAAAAAATTGATAACCTTCAATTTTTAACAAAAAACTATTAAAAAACGCGATTTTTTCAAGATTATTTTTTTTTATCGCAATTTCAGGTATGTTATCGTCCTTATACCGCTCAAAAAAACAAATAGAAACGTGCACTAGAGACGTGTACTTGAAGGAAACGCAATGAGAACAATTTAATTTTCTCATTTTTGAGGTTAGAAAAACTAGATAATATGGCAAAATTCAAAGGGTGATATTTTCGTTTGTTACCAGTTGGGGATCATTGACGCAAAAGAAAGAAATTTGAAAAATGATTAGTGCTTGAAGGGGTTTTTGGGGTCGCTGATCGCGATGTCAGAATTTCAAAATTCAAGATGGCAGATCCAATATGGCCGCCATCCCGAATCAAATTTCAAATTATTCGATTATTTTGCCTCAAGCTTTGTAAACTGGGGGAGTTCGGGTCGCTAATCACGATCCCGATGTCAGAATATCAAAATTCAGAATTTCGAAATTTGCTTCAAAATGGTCGCCATGTCATATCTACCATCCTGAATTTTTATACCTCTGACATCGGGGTCGTGATTATCGACCCCCAACACCCCTAGTTTACAAAGTTTAAGGCAAAATAATCGAAAAATTTGAAATTTGATTCGGGATAGTGGCCATATTGGATCCGCCATCTTGAATTTTGAAATTCTGACAACAGGGTCGATTAGCGACCCCAAAAACCCCTAAAGTACTAATAATTTTTCAAAATTGTTCTTTTGCGTCAATGATCCCGCAACTGGTAAAAAACGAGAAATATCACCCTTTGAATTTTGCCATATCTAGTTATTCTAACCTCAAAAATGAGAAAATTAAATTCTTCTCATTGCGTTTCTTTCAAGTACACGTCTCGAGTGCACGTTTCTATTTGTTTTTGAGAGGTATAAAGGACGATAACATAGCTGAAATTGCGATTTAAAAAAAAAAAGAATCTTAAAAAAATCGCATTTTCTAATAGTTTTTGTTAAAAATTGAAGGTTACATCAATTTTTTTGCAAATTTTAACGATTCCATTCGAAAGAGCGACCTCGAAGACATGGGAATACATGGTTTTAGTTATTTTTTCTTTATTTTTTCTATCAGTAATATGGGCCTCCTAAGTTCATGTCTCTTGACAGTGCACTTGGGCGTTGAAGGGTTCACTGAAATCCGCATAATTCAGGAGTGAGGAAATTCGCCCGGTTACTAGAGAAGAAAATTGATTTACCAATTGCCCATAACTAATCCTCTTAGCTATTAACGTTAACATAATACATCTATAATTAACGCAACAGCGCTCTTCATTAAATTATCGGGGCATCGTCGGAGTTCCAAAGAAAAACACCGGGGTCTTAAAGCCGCTCCGGGAACGCCTGGATTTTTTCCCGAAGATTCAATCGCTGTAAAGTTAAAGTTCGGGGAGGTTTTATACGCTTAGGGCCTGACAAGTCGTATAAACACACGAGGGGCTTTATTGCCTTTCGCCGCCGCCCCCCTCCCCCAGCCCGACCTCCTTCGGGCTAAGTGACGGGCGACAGTCATTTTCTTTCAAAACACACCCGGGTTAATTTGGATCGACGTCGGCGCCGAGACTTTTACGTGAATGATCGATTCTCGCGATAATGAGTTTGTTCCGCTGAGCGCGTTCGATCTCGCCTGCGTTAAGTGATTTACGTCGAGGATTAATTTCAGTTACAAAACGCGCTTATAGTCTGACAAACAAAAAAATGAAATGAGTCATCAGTAGAGCAGGGTGCCGTCTCTACGCAGCACAGGCGAGCGCTTTCTTCAGTAAGTGAAACAAGAATTAATCATAATCATCATAACATAGTATAAAACAAAGTCGCTTCCTGCTGTCTGTCCCTATATACCTATGTATGCTTAGATCTTTAAAACTACGCAACGGATTTTGATGCGGTTTTTTTTAATAGATAGAGTGAATCAAGAGGAAGGTTTATATGTATAATACATGCATAATATAGTAGAGAAACACTGATAATTTTAGAGGTTTCTAATGTGATGTCGTAAATAAACACATTTTTTTTGCGCTTACATTGCAAACGCTGGCTGAACCCTACGAGATAGATCAAAATAATGTACTACAGTATTGTACACCTTAAAAAGGTCTACAAAAAAGTCCGCGATGGTATATGTCTATCTCTTAGGGATAACCCACAATAACCATTTTTTATATTTCCGTGCGAGGCCGGGGCGGGTCGCTAGTAGCTAATAAATCTGATAATAAAATAACGAATACTTTATACAGACTAAAAACTTGTGAAATACTAAGTCTATTCTCACTAGTGATGCAAATTAACCTGTCTTCGGCCGAAAACGCCACTCCCGGTACATCGGTCGTCAGCGCCTCATAACTAATACTATTTGCGACAGAAAAATTTGACAGGGACATATTTTTAAAGTTTAAGACGTGCCCTTTCCGACGGTGTCCGTTAAATTCCCTCCAAAAAATTATTAATCATGAAAAAAAGCAGTTTAAAAAAAAACACGATTTGTTTGCACAATTTTTTTTTAATCAAATTTTCAAGGGGTTTCCGGTCTGCAATGGACCTGGAACCTCACTAACCGGTGGAATAAATGTTTGAACTTTAAATATACGTGGTTTAAAGATCGATTTTTTGCCTTATGCGTTCAAAATGGCGCCTAAATTGAAACCGAGTAATTAGATTTTTTTTTGCAAAAAGTTGTGAACCGATTTTAATTTTTAAGCGCTATAACGTGCTATTTTTTGTTTTTCTGAAATATTTTTTTGGTACTTAAAGTGAAAAAAAATCGGTTTTTCACACGTTTATGAATATTTTTGGTTATGTTCCTACAAACCGATTTGATCCAAAACTAGTGCACTCAAATTGCACTATTTTTTACCTAAATATCAAATTTTCTTTTAACGCTCGAGGAATTTTTTGAAAAAAATTCCTAGGCTATTAATGAGAACAGAAATCACGCGATGTAGTTTTCCATTTTTCCATCTCATTCAAGCTCCAATGCGCCGATCGGAGGCAATATCACGAAAGAACGTTGTTTGCAGCTTCAGTTTTCTCTGTTCTGGGTCACCGGCCGCCATTTTTCCCCCTTAGTATTAATCAAAATCTCGAATGACGCACCCTCCCGATAATACGTTATTTGGTTCAAAGCCGTCCGTTAGGCGGCCAGCAATAATTGGAGAACCGCTCATTATCGTATCTCATTATAGGCGGCCAGGCCGCCCTCCGCCACGTGCCGATCAGTGCGGTTAATGACGGCGTTCACGACGGACATACTAATTAGTATTTGGTGTACGACGCCAGCGCCCTCTTCGTCTCGCGGACCTTTCGACGAATACGGCAATCGCATTATCGGCCGTGTATGGAATAATGCACAGGCATTATTCCATACACGGTGCAAAATACGCATGTACACGCGTTTGTTAGTTAATCACTCACGACACATAAAATTATTTTAAACTCGGCGTTCTACCGCCCGTCCGTCGCGCGTGGGGCTGACACTGATCGAACAACGGAACGCTCGCTACGCTATATGGATAAATTCCACCAGGCTTCCCTCGCTCCAGCACCGGGAGCGAGTCCAGCGCGTGTCGCCAGGCACGGTCAGTGGCGTACGTATGCAAGAAATACACGCGTCGTAGCACATTTTCCGACCTTAGTCTTACATTTTTATTTTTTATTTCGTTAAATGTCTCATTTCTTTCGCCGGAGAAGGGCGCAAAATACGTCACGGCGCAACCGTAGGCCTTTCAGGACGTCACCTCGCTGGTTTTCCCATTCCGCTCCGCCGGCCAAACCCAAAAGGAGAGTTAACCGAGTGCAATATAGCGCATCGCCGACGACTTTTATTAATGTCGTCCTGCTCGTTGGATCTCTAAAGGGGAAAACACGCCGAGTGTAACGCTATGCGGCCCTCAAACGCATGACAATGCACCAAATTTTGATGTCAGATATAAATAGTTATTTATTTAACTAAAGTGCTGGCCACTCGAACTTACACATACAGACTTTTAGTCAAAATTTAAAGTTAAATATTTTTAACAGGAATGCAAATTTTTGAACGCGGCTTGCAAATTTTGGGAGCTAGTTTTTTCGGATTAAGCTGCATGACGTATATTTATCGTAGGACCATAGGTTTATTATATACGGGGTGATCAATGAGGTCATGCAAAAAAATCAAAAAGTTTGTACGAGTGAAATTTCCGCAAATTTTTTTTTTGTCGTTGCAAAATGGTTCGTTACTAAGGTAACATCAATATCTCTAGACGTTTTTGTCAGTTTTTGGATTAAGGCCCTTAGGCTTTGTACACACTACTCAACATAAAATTTGGGTAGCAAAATTTTTTAAATGCTATAACTTGACATTGGATTGACGGTTCTTGATGATTTTTGCGGATTTGTAATCTTTATTTCACGTAGATTTTCTCTGGTCTAAGCATTTTATTTGAGGGTTAAAATTTACACTTTATCCGGGTCGATAATAAACAAAAACGTAGTGTACGACGCGCTCTAAGGTTTGGCATTATTTAAGTTTTTGTAAAAATAAATTCTCACCTCAAGTTGTTTTTTAATTAACTTTCTTCTCACTGTTCTGTCCGAATCTCACACCCCCGTTTGTTGTCTCAAAGAATCATTCAGTTTTACAGAGTTCTTTGTCCACCCCCATGCCCATAATTATGATCGGGTGTAATTTCTACGCGACGCGTCAATTTCAAAGTAGGCATTGGAAAAACAAATTTGTTGCTATGGAATTAAAAAACTGTTAACATTATTCTAGAAATAATCTGACACATTTCAATGTTATAATTTTGTAAATTTTAATTAATATGAGGCGTTTAACCACGGCAGAAAGGGAAAATTGCATTCGACTTCTTAACGAAGGAATGTCAAAAGAGCAAATTGAGCACATTTACAATGTCAGCCGAAAGACAATTTATAATTTGAAGCGCCGCGTCGAAACTACTGGTGATCATAATTATGGGCATGGGGGTGGACATACAAAAAAAAAATAAACAAAAGAACCGAAAGAATTTTAATGAGATAAACTATGCAGAATAGAACAAAGAACTCTAGAAAAACTAAATGACTCTTTAAGACAACAAACTGGAGTGAGAGTTTCGGACAGAACAGTGAGAAGAACATTAAATAAAAACAACTTGAGGTGAGAATTTATTTTTACAAAAAACTTAAATAATGGCAAACATTTTAAATTATAGAGCCTGTCGCAGAGCAAAATGTGTGCACCATAGAGCGAATAGGCGGGCATGGGCAAATCGGCATGCGAATTAGGGTAATGCAGAGTGGTGCCATTGTTTATTTACTGAAGAAACAAGATTTAATTTGTTTCACTACGATGGCCGAATGTTAGTTTGGAGAAGGCCAAATCAGCGATATTTGGAGGAAAATAATAAACGTGTTCTTGTCGCTACGTTTTTGTATATTATCAACCCGGTATAATGTGTAAATTTCAACCCTCAAATAAAATGCTTAGACCAGAGAAAATCTACGTGAAATAAAGATTCCAAATCCGCAAAAATCATCAAGAACCGTCAATCCAATGTCAAGTTATAGCATTTTAAAAATGTTGCTACCCAAATTTTACGTTGAGTAGTGTATACAAAGCCTAAGGGCCTTAGTCCAAAAACTGACAAAAAACGTCTAGAGATATTGATGTTACCTTAGTAACGAACCATATTGCAACGACCAAAAAAAAAATTGTTTGCGGAAATTTCACTCATACAAACTTTTTGATTTTTTGCATGACTTCATTGATCACCCCGTATATAATAAACCTATGGTCCTACGATTAAATATACGTCATGCAGCTTAATCCGGAAAAAAACTAGATCTTAAAATTTGCAAGCCGCGTTCAAAAATTTGCATTCCTCTTAAAAATATTGAACTTTAAATTTTGCCTAAAACTCTCTATGTGTAAGTTCGAGTGGCCAGCAGTTTAGTTATCATTGTAGTGGATTGACTGGCTTGCTACTGACTTGAACATATAATTTTTTCGTTTGTTTATAACTTTAAAACTGACGTACTTTTCAGTGTCAATTTTAAACAATTAAATTTGTGAAATTCAATTAATTTTTCGATGTACTTGATAGTCCAACTCATCAAGAAGAGAATCCAGAATTTGTTGTTTGGGCTGTTTTACGAAAGCACCTTTTAATAAACAATTTACTTTTTGCAAAAACTTAAAATATATCGATTTGAAATTTTCAGCGTTTTTTTAAATACACCGATACCTACATTTTTCAATACTTCTAAAGTCACAAGGCTTACTTTATAATTAGTTATAAACAATTGAAGTAAGGGGCCATTTTGACGGTTTTTTCAATTTTGCAGATAATCAAATTAACCGAATTGCAAATTTCTTGATGGGTTTTGTAGGGTTTTTTACTAGTTACATTTTTTATCTGAAACATTTTTTTTGTATAGATTACGGTCTTTTTATTTAAAAAAAAAAACTGATTTTCGAATTATTTAAACAATGTAGCAATAATTTTGGTCTGGACTGTTCGGCGGCCACTTAATTGTTCCACGTATTTCAATCCACATTTCATATTTTTCATTTAAAACAATTGTTATGAAGCCAAAGAGTTACGTGGTGCCCCATCTTGCTGAAAAACAATTTGTTGCGCTTCATTTAAATGTAAGATTCATCGATTAAATCGTCAGCGTCGTTCTGTGGCTTGTCAAAATAAAGATCACCGATGATTGTTCTTCGACTTTACCAGTGACGTACGATAATTTATTGAATGCCCTACCAATCATTAATTTCCATGATATGAATTTTTTTACGTATTTTTGAAACTTGTATTTGTACCCCTCATAAATACGACACTGACAAAGGTAATTCCTCCGATCTAATCTAAATCTGGAGATTCGCAACTTCCATTACCCCGCTAAACGTATAGCGCGGGGCTGCCCGTTTTCCAGAGGGAAAAATTTAAAGTTTATATTCGGAAAGATATTTGTGCACTTAACTTTCCTAATCTAAATTAAAATCTTAAAAGGGGGCGGATATATGTGCGTTGAAAAGAGGTAATAAACAAAATTACATCCGATCCTTTAAAAAGAAACTTTGGGTATGTGTGGGCTGCCTTCCGGAAAATAATGCGTTCCAATTTTTTAACATCGCGACTACGAGCTTTTCATGTAAAAAAAAAAAAGGTTGTAGCGAGAGTAAGTTCAGCCTTTATTAAATTTCGCTTGTTCTCCAGAATCCGAGATCTGTTGTATTTATTTCTCAGTCTTTCGCAAAAAAAATTGCAAGTACCTATAACATGACTATAGTTACTTGGTGATTAAAAAAAAATTCGTAAATATTCTCCAAGCCGTTTCCAAAATCTGGAGGTGAGACGGAATTTTTAATTTATTTCGCAAGTTATTGTGACGTATTCTGCGTCTGTGTATTGTTGGTTGCCTGTACGAGTTTGCTACAATCAAAATGTTTGTGGCCGGCAAGATGGAGTCCGAGAAAATGCAAGAATGGGCGGGACCAATGTAGATATTCTCGAAAGAAGCTAGAAGATTGTTCGAGAGGCTCGAGATCAAATTAATTCAACAATAAACGCTCTTACCAAGAAAAAAAAGTGTTACATTATGCTTTAGATTGTTTTGATAGATAGTTCTAGAAATTTAATATTCTGATAAGTATGGTAATTATTTTGATGAATATTGTCACTCTCTTTAGGTCTAGAAAGAACTCTAGTAATGAAAATATGATGTGGGTCCCATGTCTGTTATAAAAAATACGAGAATTTCAATTTCAACGTCAACGTCTTTTAGGCTTCGAAAGAAGCTTCCATTACCCCCCCCCCGCGATCCTATGCGACCCTGCGGCCGAGTCGGATTTTAAATCTTCTCATCGTGACCATCTACTACTTCCTTTCATAACAAATTGGGAAATGGAATGGTTACCGGAAAATCTATTTCGACCAGCGGCGTCGCATAGTGGGACAAAACTTTCTTTTCTAAAAATGCTCGTTATAAATATCTCCATAAATTCCTCTAGTCGGATTTTTGATTTTCCTTCCCAATATTTTATTATTTTAATCTAAAAACGTATTTTTATTGGAAAATATGGGGTTTTCCAATGAAAATCGGTGTCAAGGTCTTAAATATATAAATATTATTGACTTTTTAATTTTAAAATTTCATTTTACAAATAGCCAAATGATTTGTCAAATGATATTATCCGATTTCCTTTTTTTATTGTTGAAAGCTGCCAAATTAACTGTCAAATAGATATAATAAAATAGACGCATTTCTTAAGTTATACAGAAAAGAATGTGTAATTTTAAAGAAAATACATGTAACGTACTTCAAAACTTTCTATTTACGTAATCTATACTAAAATTTAAATATGACAGCCGTCAAAATAACTGTCAAATTACTTAAGAGGCCATTTATTTATTCATTTCAATACTTAAAGTGTTTGTTAGTTCATTTTCTAAGGATCTAAGGAACACTGGGCAAGGAATGTATATCAAATATATAATGTTAGGTGACAGCTATCAAAAATATCTACCAAAATCAAAAATAAGCATGTGCATCCTGCATTATAATTTGTAATTGTCAATTTCAATCAAATAAATGAAAAATGTAAAATTAAAATAAATAAATATTTGCATGCGGATAGCGCGAAAACCGGTCTGCTCTGATTGGGTTGCTTACTGCCTTACAAAATGGCGGCCCTTCAAAATTTTTTCCCCACGCCCTACTGCTTATCCATTTAGTGTACAGATCAGTCAAGTGGGTACAGGCTAAAAATAAATATATTTTAAAACAATTTACATACTTTTTTGGTTCCGGCGTCTGGCGTTGGACTACGTCCGATGCTCGTTTGTCTTTGGCCAAGACTATTAATGCAAATGGGGGGATGGGGAACCCTAAATGCGAGCCGCTGCGCTTCTGCAGGGGAGCCAGGCGTCCGACGGCGTTAATTGGCGGTCTGGGTCGGAAATTATCGCGGTCCGGAACGCAGTTTAAAATATCGGGATCGTTCCAGTTGGCCTCGGATTGCGAACGCCTGTCGTTCCGTCGGACGGTTTAGGAAAGCTGCAAGATCTAGAATGGCGAACGCATGGGATGATCAAGTATTTCGTTTGCGAATGCATTTTTTCACATAAATTGGAGCATTCAAAGGAGTTTCACACATGTTTTTTTTAGCAATTATTTGAGCTTGTACATAGGCAACCAGTATTGCGCCGCATTGACAATGCGCTTATGCTCGTCTACTGGTTTGAAGAAAAAACCGCAACACCCAGTATTAGTTATGCATTTATAATTGAATCGCTTATTTCAGAAACAACCTAAGTTACATTTTGGCCATATTGAGTTTATCACGCCAACATATACTTTTGGGGGATGCTTAATTCAAAAATAACCTAAGTCCCGTAAACATTCTTGGTTATATGACGAATTAAAATATTCGTTTATTTCTGAAACCGCCTTAGTCCCGGACTTAGATTGTTTCGGCACTAAATTGTCAGTGGTCACTTTGCACAGTGGTCATTTTATAAAAGTCAAAGCAGTGATAATGTCGACGTTGTTATTGCTGCTTATAAAAGTTGTTTTATTAGAAAAAAAATACTTAATTCTGTAACTATTATGAACAACTATCAACCAACGACCAGTGCTAAAAACACTAATGATGGAGATCCTGGTGCTAAAAGACGTTAAGGAATTAGAAATTCGGATAAATATCAGCGTAATGTTATCAGAAACTCTAGAGTTGAAGAAGATTATATTATTAATATAGTATATTAAATAAAATATACTAACTAGGAATTTATAATACTATATATATAATAATACCTACTATACTACAAGGAATTTCACAGTTCAAATGCCAATTCAAAATGCATATAAAGACCCACTGCTAATACTACAAGCCGAAAAAAGAACATTTGAAAACTGCTTCAATGGGTGGAGGAACCATTCAAACCCTTTTACGAAAATATTATTGAAATATAAAAAATTAAAACAAAATTCAAGGAGGGCACAAAATAAGCTCTATTTTTTTTAATATCATATAAAAATAGGTTGATAATAAAAAAGTTTTATTTCAAAACATGTTTAATTTCAGAAACAACTTTCCAAAGTTCATTTCTTTAGAATTTATTTTTTGAAGTTTCGTAAATATGTATAGTGTTTTTGTTTATGATAAATTCTTACTTTAGTGTTAAACTTTCGACCACAAGCTGCAGTATTACTCAATATGTTCAGATATACTTACAAAACGTTCTCTTTTTCTACTGAAAACTCTCAAAAAGTGACAGGTTGTTTCTGAAATAAGCGATTTAATTAATGCATAACTAACACCCAGTAATTTATTTGAAATTTTGCATAACATGATAAAGAAATGATAAAAGTTTCAATAAAACATTTCAACGCAAATACCAAGTTATCTCACTTCTTGTTGAACATAAATAAATTTTTTTTGCCAACGCTGATACCATTTCAATAGTAAACATTATTTACGATGTCAAAAATTCGACAAATTCAAAGTTATCGTCAATTAAGTGATTGGACGTGGTCAGATTGTTGTATGAGGATGTCCGGATTTTCTCTTAGGGAAATTCTCATTTGGAATTTTCCAGTTCACTTTCAAATGACCTTGGAGGTCACGGTCAAGGTCATATTTAATGTTACAGTCAAGTTTGCCTCTCAAATCTAATAACTCCTCGTAATAACCTTTACGCAACAAACCGTTTTCCTAATTTCAAGCAAGTATTTTGAGAAATTCGACCATATTTATTTTGGTCCCTTTGGCGCCTTTGACTCCATGACATGAACATGTTTTTGCACCTACATATATGTGCACCCTCTGTCCGAATATGGAGACAGAAATTGTGTTTCCGTTTCAATTTTCAAGTTGACCCTCAAATTACTTTAACGGCCGCGCTCAAGGTCAAGTTAAAGGTCATAGTTAGTTCGTCTCTCAAAAGTTAACAAACTCTGTGTTGGCCTTTAAGTGTGTTTATTTTTATTGTCTGTCAAAAATATTTGTGGTTAAAAAAATATTACAAAACAATCTACAACAATGCTTTTTTAGTTTATAAGAAGTCAACGTTGGAAACCTTGTGGCTAATGACTAATAAGTAATTTTTTAAAGGCAATATTTTTTACTAGTTGTCTTCTATGCAGAAACAAAATATAAATTCTTGCTCATCTAGCTGACAGTCATATGTTACCAATTACCGCGCAGATTTTATTTAAAAAAAAGCGAAGAAAAGCAACGTTGCCGGTTGTAACTAAGGAACTGCCATAATTTGCGCATCCTTTCAAGTAACATGGTTTGTCGTTTGTCCCGACAGACGATCGCAACGTAAAACTTTAACAGCGAGCCGCTCAGCAGCTGTCCCCAAGATAATTCGTCGCCTTATTTCATCTAGCAATATTGTTGAAAACAAAAACAAGATTAAAACTTTGCAGAGACTTAGAAAACTTGTGCCGCGCAGTTATAAGTAGCTATCGCGACGCTCTACGGGTCTTAATGGGTTATCTTCTACAGGGTGTTCCCAGTGGCGGCTGGTGATAAAGGGCACAGGGGCACGTGCCCAGCCCAAATTTCAATAGAAAATATTTCTTTTGTGTTAATTTACTATAAATTACTGTTACAATGATATCAATTAATTGTATACGACACACTATTCATATTCTAATTATTATTCATTTTATACCACAATTAATGATTTTTATCACATATATATGACAGACTATCGATCGAGTACCGAGCTACCATACTCTGAATTCCTCGCATTTCGCGCACGTGGGCGAGGGCACACAGTTTCCCAGCCCTCGTTTTTAATCGAGCTTTTTCGGTGACTGGTAATATTTGGAGACGATTGCAGCAGACAGACGTCGTTAAATCGTTGGAAAATCAGCTGAACGGGTCACACTTGTTGAGTGACCTTTTTTAGTTTTATTTTCTTCGCTGAGAAGTGTGTTTTTACTGTTTTTGATTGTAAAACATTTCAAAATTCGGTGGACTTTTTATTGACTAATAAAGATATTACATACGAGATCCGAACGGAAATTAAACGGTTAGGAAGGCAGATACCCCATTTGATTATTTCCAAAACAGACGTAGGAAAATCGCGAAATTATTCACGAAATTTTAATAGTAGTGTCTACGATAGATTTAAATGGTTATGTGGGTGTCCTAAAAGAAACAAACTGTTTTGTTTTATTTGTTTAGTGATGGGTGGCAACCAAAGTGCATGGACTCAAGAAGGGGTGAGTGATTTAAAACATTTAAATGAACGAGCTAAGAAACATGCTAGCTACAATGAAAAACATTTACATAACATCTTAGATTTTAGTGTGTTGGGAAAAGTAGACATAAGGCAACAGCTTGATAGTGCTTATCGTGTAAATATAAGACGTCACAATGAAAATGTGGATAAAAACAGACATATTTTAAACCAAATAATTAATTGTATTAAATTTTGTGAAACAAATCCGGGACTTTAATGAAAAGGCGATTAACATTTTTGTGAACAATAAGGACATGAGCTGATTTCCTCTACAAATAACGGTAAGATGCCTATATCAAATTTTTTCACATGTTGCTACTCATTATTTTAATATATTTAAGCCCTCAATATTCGTGACTAAATATTATTTGAAAAAGCTACCAAATCCCAAAAATTATTTTTGTGAAAGTATAGTTTTGTATAAAAAAATTTTTCATTGAAATTCTGAAGTGTCAGTAAAACGCATGACCTTGAAAACTAAAAATTTTCGCCTACGGCGCCATTGTTAGCTAATAAGTAATCCTACTGACACACCCTGTGCCCACCCATGTAACACACCCACGAGCCGCCACTGGGTGTTCCGATTGTGTTTCCTAGACAAACTTGAACACGAACAAGGCATCATCCATCACACTTAGGTCATTACTTCAGTTCACAATTTGTCTTCTCGTTGTTAAAGATTTGTGAATCGTCCGGTGTTGTTTAAAATTGCCTTTTTACATCTAACAATAGGAGTTAACTATGTTAAAGTCTCGGAAATACAACGATCAACTTAAACAATAAGCGTTTCGAGGTGAATTTTCCAATAATGCAGCCTTAATTACTCTTCACTTTCCGAGTAGAGTGAATAAGGATAAAAGTAGAAGGGGCAATTAAAGAAAGTTCACATTTAACCGGTAGGTGAGGCGAAGTCGAGAAGTTCCGACCTTCGAGCCAATTTGTGCAGATTGAGTTCTGGAATTAAACCGTAACCATCGATTTATAATTTACATGGTAAAGACTTGCAAAAGGTGAAATGAAAATACGGGGTAATAGAAACGGGATCTCGTCAAATTGATTGGGAGACAGAATAAGAAAATTACACAGAATGCAAGGATTTTTTTTGAACCCTGATAGATGATTCTGACGGTTTTTGACATGCTGAACATAATACCGTTGTCCGATTTACCCTACCACGTCAGAATTTTCAGAAAAACTCACCTAAAACTGCAAAAAAAAAGCTTTTTTGGCCTTCATAGCTCGGAAACGAAAAGAGATTGGGTAAAATGTATACTATGTGTGTCAAATTTGAAGTTAATACCTTGCATCATTTACGAATTACCCATAGACAAGAAAAAAAATGTATTACCCCCATTTAAACCTCCACCCCTTAACCGAATGAGCTCAAAAATCTAATCAGCTCCAGACTTTATCGTAGTGCATAAGTTTTACAAATTTTAGTTGATATATTAATGCGTAGACCGACAGACGTAATTTTTTTAACTTGCATTTAAAATCTCGACGTTTCAGAACATATTAGGCCCATCTAACGAATATATGAAGTCACCGGAGTAGATTTATATTTTTAATTTAGCCAAATTCATTGTTACAAAAATAATATAATTCTTATGAATACATAGGTCTATTATTAATACATATACTGAACAACACATTGGCTATCAATGTAGATGAATGACATGTAGGCACTTGATGACCCCCAAGAGCGGTTCTAAAGGGTTTGCTAACGCGTCGAACAACCCCTAAAGAGACCTTTCCTACGCCTTATTCAAACTAGGGGATTGTTCATACTGCGCTGACATAGTAAACAAGCGGTCGTATTTGCTTTAACTGCCCAGACTGAAATGCGACGAAAGAGTATAGTTGAGCAGTTTAAACAGACCAAACCCTAAATCCTTTTTACACCCTCGGGTTTTATATGCGAGTATTCAAGAAAATACGAAAGGAAACAATGGCATATTTCAAGAATTTCTATTATTATCTAAGGTAGGATTTCTCGTGGACTTTCCAGGTCCGCATTCAGGTAGGTGTACAGCAAAAGTGTTTTATACAGTGAGGTCCATAAGTAACGGATAAATTCATTAACTACGTAATTTACTATTTATGAGTAAAATCCTGAAACTCGTCAATTTTAAATTCTAGAATGACATTTTTTGAGCATCATTTTATACCTCCCCCTCCAACCCCCTTGGAGTGACAGCTACCCCTTTAGAATTTTTAAATGGAACGAGGGTGCATGTGATAGCTCATTTGATAGGGTTCTTAATTATCTATTCAGCAATATAAGGTTTTTTTGAATTTTGAATATTTTTCATCATGAAAATTAAATTTGATAATTTCAAAATTATTATTATTATGAAATATCTGTCAAATATGACGTTTTTAGTTACTTTTGTGTAAACATTCAACTTAAATGTATCGATTTCCCTGATACGTTGCGCAAAATACCCAACAAAAGAAAAAAGTAAAAAGGGTTTCTTTTTACATATCACGTTACTTGGATTTCTTGCAAAATTTCTTAGTTCCAGAGTTAAGAATGCTTTTCCCAGATGATGACAACCCCAATGAAATTGATAGAAATATTTGGTTTCAGCAGGACGGAGCTACACCACATTTTTCATTGGAAGTAAGAGCTTATCTGAATCAAGTTTTTCCCAATAGATGGATTGGTAGACGCGGTGAAATTGAATGGCCTGCTCCTTCTCCCGATTTGACCCCGGTTGACTATTTTTTATGGGGTTACTGAAAATCGAAAGTCTACTTCAACATACCAAATAACGTAGAAGATTTAAAAGACAGAATAAGGCAAGACATTAATGAAATCACCCCGGAAACAATACAAAATGTTTTAGAAAAATTTCAGCAACGCCTCCATTATTGTCAAGAAGCAACGGGCGCCCCGTTTGAACATTTGATCAAAACTGTTCTTCTGTTCTGTTTCATGTTCTTTTCTTTACTTAGCAACATTAAAAATGTAATAGTTTTCAATAAAAAAATTATAGAAATTAAAAAAATTTTATGTTGCTGGATGGAGAATTAAAAATCCTTTCAAATGAGCTATCACACGCACCCTCGTTCCATTTAAAAAAAATTAAAGGGGTAGCTGGTAGGGGGTTGGAGGGGGAAGTATAAAATTATGCTCAAAAAAATGTAATTCACATCAAATTCACAAACTTAAAAATTTCAAAATGCGATATCGCTGCGAAAAAAAAGATATTTGAGTAAACTCGACGTCATTTAAAAGGGCAAGGGCAAGGGCAAGGAAAGGCATGTACTTTAAGATGTTGTCCATAGTTTTTTGAGAAAAAGAATATTTGCGATGCTACATAACCTCAAATACAGACCAAAATCACTTTTTTTGCACTTTTTTAGGTTAGGTTATCTCGAAAACCAGAGCCAATTTGGACCTCGGATTCGGATTCAGCGCATCAAAACCCTTCTGAAAAATATGGAGACATCCAAAAAAACGTCATCAAAGTTGGCCGAGAAAAAAAAGAGGTATTTCTATTCTTGATCGAATTTATAACCTTATTTACTTGTCAAGACTGTCACATCATATGACAGCCATTGTTTATTTTACAAATTGTGACACTCACTTGTCAAAAGTTTGACATAACCGAAAAGCTTAGACATGACCGCTATTTCCATCTCTCTCGTTCATAGCCAGAGTTGATGACGTTTTTTTTTGGTGTCTCTATATATTCTGGTTTCTGGGTTAGAGGGTCGGCCTAATTTTGTCGGCCTGTGTTATCCGGACCGCCACCCCGCTTCAAAACTTTGTCGCCCAGTTTATTCCACCTTCTTTTCTAAAAGTTGCATTACCCAACTTTTTTATAATTTTGCCCCGCCATAAATTACGCCCTCGCCCTTAAATACGTCAACAAAACCGTAATCCGGGGCTCCAACTGGAAACTTTCCTTCGGGCGCAAATGGGTGACGACTTTCGAAAGTCGTTGGGAGGCACCTAAACTCAGGGAGGTACGTCATCGGCACTTCATAATTCCGCATTAGGAGGCGCACTTTTCGAGAGCAGGAGCGCGTTAAACGATTTGCGGCGAACTCGGCGGAAAAGTTGTCTGTTTACCGAGACCCCATAATAAAGCAAAGCAGTTCGTTTCGCATTTATGGGCCATTCGTGGCCGAAAGTGAAGGCAGGGAGACTAGATGGGATACAGACGCGATACTTCCGGTTGGATGAAACGCCGATACGGGTGGCGTGTTAGTGAGTGGCCTAGATGAGAGCGGAGCGCACGCAGAAAAAGATCGCGTTTATGAGAAAAAATATTTTTTCGGCTTTATGTAATGGTGAAAAAAAATCTTGTTTCAGATACATTTTATAAAAGAATAATGTTGTATTTGAGACACAAGTTTCATACCTAAATGTCCATTTTGATATTCTTTTGACACAGTTTTGCCACTTTTGTAAATTTAGATATTTTTAGAAATTCAGATGATACTGCCTTGGGTTGATTTTTTTCCGGCTTTATGTACTGAGTGAGAAAAAAATCTTGTTTCAGATATGTTTCAAAATTTACAACAGTTTGTAAAAGAGTAATGTTGTATTTGAGACACAAGCTCCATATCTAAATGGCCATTTTGACACTCCATTGACACAGTTTTGCCACTTTTGTAAATTTAGATATTTTTAGAAATTCAGATGATACTGCTTTGGGTTGATTTTTTTTCGGTTTTATGTACTAAGTGTGAAAAAAATCTTGTTTCAGATAAGGTTCAAACTTTACAAAACTTTGTAAAAGAATATTGTTGTATTTGAGACACAAGTTCCACTCCGTTGACACAGTTTTGCCAATTTTGTAAATTTAGAAATTTTTAGAAATTCGGATGATACTGCCTTGAGTTGAATTCTTTTGTGGGATCAAGCGAATTTGTTTCTCGTAGAATATTTAATGAGGAATCCAAAGGTACACTCAAACTTATTGTAGCGTTCGATATAACGATGTTCTAAATGTTTTTCGTCCATACGTCGTAAAATTTTGAAATATTTGAAAAATCGAAATATCTCAAAAACGGTAAGGAGAAAAGGTTGAAGAGGACCTTTTTTGTTCAGCGTCAAATTTCCTGTACGATCTCAAAGTTTGTAACACGAGTAGCCAAACACCCTGTATATAGTGTCCTTTATAGTGCACATCATATGGTAACAATTTTTGTTAACTAAATATTATAAACAATGAAAAGTTAGTTAAAAATGTTTGATGCAAAGTTGAAAATTACAGTTGACAGTGATAAATTATCAATGACCCTTTAGTTTACTATTATTTTAGCATCAATTTAGTACTGAAAAATTAATTTCATATAATTTATATCCTAAATGTTGGATGGTATGTCAACTATACATAAATTATGACAGAACTTAGGAGCGTTATTTTAATTATTCCTTAAAAAAATACGTTTTTTATCAATATATTATAATAATAGGTTACTTTTATCATAAATCTACCGTAAAACAGTGTTTTTTCTAAGTTCGAAGTGTATAATTTTTTCTGGATGTATTAAAAAGTGCCAACATAAAACATATGTTCTAGAAGAGCGTTCAGATTTGCAAATCGCAATAAATAGGAACATTTCTAGTACTTTTTTGAGTACTTTACATTTTTTGTACATCGGATTATCCTCTGTTGTGAACTTTTTTTGTTCAAAATCGATTTATGAATAGTCGAGATATTTTAAATTACTTTTTGTATGGACTATGGTAACATATTCTACTCCAACGTTAAATTAATAATAATAAAAAAGAATGTTACTGTCGTCGGAAGAAGACAGACGTGAACACTTGAACTAATGAGGCTGAATATTTTTAAGGACGAAAATTTTATTTGGTTTTATGAAGTTACTGTATTTCCATTCTAAATTGAAAATAGGTAGAAAAAAGCAAGGTTGTCAGATATATTTTCTAAAATGCTAAGCTCACAATACAAGTATACTTCATACTTCAGTAAACTGTTAGTTCGTGACGTTCTTAGAAAACTAGTTTGGGAATATTTAAAAAAAAAAATACATAGATATAAATTTATTAGTTAGCATTAAAATAAAGCGTTTAAAATTGCTGGAAAAAATAATTATAAATTAAAACAACTTTATGTATGTTACTATACTTAAGAAAATTTTGAAGAGCCGGCAACGCGATGCCGCGAATGCACCAGCGAATGCCGACCATTATACTATTGGATTGCTTTATATGTAATACATGCCAAATACTTATTCGGTCCACTGTGCCATAAAATTTTTACGACGTCGTTAAAATGATTTACGAGTTTAGAAATTCTATGTGTTTAAGGCGCCAGTGACGTGTATTTCAGCTAGGTTTATTAACACAGACAATTTTTTGAGATTGTCTGGCTAAATGAGCATTATTTACAGCAAATTATATTGCAAATATTAAGAGTTTTGTATGCAGGCCAATTTTAATATCCTATATTGATTTGAATGAAAAAAAATATTTCACAATTTTCGAATTTATAAAAGATATATGCACGCCCATGGAATCATAAAGTTGCACCGCTTTTTTTTGTTCCCCAGGCGTATTTATCATTTTCAATTAAAAATAGAAGGACTATACTGATCTAAGCAAAAATTAACATTCGAGGATTACTTCGAGGATCCGGTACACAATTACACGAATTGTGTTTAACACAGGGAGTGGGCGTTCTATCTGCAGTTTATTCTATGGCTTACTGTACCGTTGCATGCTCGTACAACACGCGACCGGACTATTTGGCTGGAAGCGCCCCATTGCAGGAGTTGAGTTGGCAGGGTCAAGTGGCGCTATTCATCTGTTCGTCGACTCGATAACGACGTTTTGCCTTCCTGCAAATTGCTCGCGAAGGGCAACACCGACGAATGGAGGTCTCTCCCGGAATGCACCGCTCGCCTCTTGAAGCTTGTGAAAGGCAACAGCTTACTGGTTGCGTATTAGTAGAGTAGAATTAGTCGATTTGTACCCCTAAACGAAAAGTAACTGATACTTCACCAAAAAAAATTGCTTTTTGTTGAGGAGACTGAAAATATTAAATATCGTTTTTCGGCAACAATTTAAAATTATTGCTACATTGTTTAAAAAATTCGCAAAGGTGCGAAAATCAGGTTTTTTGAAATAAAAAGAAAACCGTAAACTATACAAAAAAAAAATGTTTCAGATAAAAAATGTAACTAGTAAAAAACCCTACAAAACCCATTAAGAATTTTGCAAATCGGTTAATTTGTTTATCTGCAAAATTGAAAAAACCGTCCAAATGGCCCCTTATTTCAATTGTTTATAACTAATTATAAAGCAAGCCTTGTGACTTTAAAAGTATTGGAAAATGTAGGTATCGGTGTACTTGAAAAACGCTGAAAATTTCAAATCGATATATTTTTAAGTTTTTGCAAAAAGTAAATTGTTTATTAAAAAAGGTGCTTTCGTAAAAGAGCCCTTAATTTTTTTTGTAAACATCACAGAGTAACGATTCAAAATGGATTCTCTTCTTGATGAGTTGGACTATCAAGTACATCGAAATATTAATTGAATTTCACAAATTTAATTGTTTAATGGTAATGGTAATGACAATCGTTGAATAATATTATTATATATAAAATAAGTTGCTTGGACTAGTTTGATCAAAGTTGTGAGTAGGTATTCCCAGTCATTTTTTTTCACGAGCTACCCCAAATTAAAAAAAAATATATCATTCTACGATGTATGGTTTGGGAGATAATCAGATTTATTTCGTGCGCTGTGAATTTGAAGCGACCGAAAGAAAATCTGCGCGCAGAAGAACTACACTGCTGCCGCTGCCGTGCCGTCATCACTCATGCATCCACGTGCGTTACTAAAATAACGATGCACATTATTATAATGCTGTAAACGAAACCGACTACTACATACTTTCGAAATTCTTACTTAATACAGAGCAAGATTTGATCTTATTACTGTGTTAATTCCAAAAAATAAAAATAAAAAAAATTGAATAAGTTATGAGTGCAAGAAAAGAAAAAAAACTCGGCTCCCAAGTTACTTGGAGCTTTTATTTTTTTTTAAATTCGCAGAAAAATTCTAGTCTAATTCTAGTCTCAACATTGTACGATAAAAAACGAACGAGTTATTTCATTTGTTTATAACTTTAAAACGGACGTACTTTTCAATGTCAATTTTAAACCATTAAATTTGTGAAATTCAATTAATTTTTCGATGAACTTGATAGTCCAACTCATCAAGAAGAGAATCCATTTTGAATCGTCACTCTATGATGTTTACAAAAAAAATTAAGTGCTGTTTTAAGAAAACATCTTTTTAATAAACAATTTACTTTTTGCAAAAACTAAAAAATATACCTACATTTTCCAATACTTTTAAAGTCACAAGACTTACTTTATAATTAGTTATAAACAATTGAAATAAGGGGCTATTTTGACGTTTTTTTTTTCAATTTTGAAGATAAACTAATTAACCGATTTGCAAATTTCTTGATGGGTTTTGTAGGTTTTTTTACTAGTTACATTTTTTATCTGAAACATTTTTTTTGTATAGTTTACGGTTCTCTTTTTTATTTCAAAAAAACCTGATTTTCGCACCTTTGCCAATTATTTAAACAATGTAGCAATAATTTTAAATTGTTGCCAAAAAAACGATATTTAATATTTTCAGCCTTCTCTACAAAAATCAATTTTTTTTGGTGAAGTGTCAGTTACTTTTCGGCTAAATCCTAATTCTACTATACTATATGTGTTACTTCCAGATCAACGTAGTGCAGTGGAAGTAACACATTCGCATTGCTATTCAGTAGCAACGCGATCGACGATACACGAAATGTAAGCCTACTCTAGAATTACGAAAATACAGGTAAGCATAAGAATCAGAAGACTCGACGGTATAAAGTATACTATTAAATAACATTTTTACTTACTTAAAGAAAGAAATGCTTCTTTTCAGGTTATGTAGACATTCAGTGTTGTTTTTGAAGTAAACCACTGTGCATTCACACAAAATTTGTCGCTTTATAAAAAATAAATTTTCTAAACAACGGAAGATGTTCACCAGATGTTCAAAGTGTAACGCCAAAAGCCACATCATTTATTCAACATATTGTTTTGAAAAATCCTAATGTTAAATTATACTGTGAATTCAAAAAAATTTAGGTATATCTGTATAATTAACTATTATCCAAATTTTAGGTACATAGCTAATTATTGTAATACTTAAATATAAACCATTTTACTTTTCGTTTAACTGAACTTGTTTTTAGAAACTAATACGCAGAAAATCTGCCAGCTTAGAGTAGGAAAAGGTTCTGGAAAGCGTACTGTTGCTGATGCAGCTACATACTACCTCATTATCGGCGCTAAAAAAATCTCTCAATTTACAATCTCAATTTTCAGAGTGAGCAACGCTAACTTGATTCATGCAAGGCCTGGGAATTGGTAGCCTGGGGAGACTGCGTGGTAAATATCAGTTAACGATTGTAAAAAATGAGCAAATATTCGTTTAAGGCTTACTACGGTTTAGAGTCGATGAACGTTGATTATAAAATGAACTAAATTAGGCATATTCATAAGGAAAATAATTAAAACATTTTGCTGTTACTATAATTATTACAATGAACCGATTAATCTGTTGCATAATATAATTTTGTTACAACACATTTGTTCTCCATGACAGGTAAAAATCGATGAATAACGATATTGATATATGAAAAATGTGAAGTAACTCTACTTCTTTGAGTATTCTTATAAGTTAGTTCCATATTTTGTACTATATTAAATACTCGTATGTTAAGCTATATATTTTTTATTCTATGGTTTTTATGTCTTTTTTAGGCATTACTTTTACATTTCTATTACAAGACGACAAGCATCACAGGCAAGTGACTTTTATAACGTAATTTCACTGAAACTCAATAATGAGCGTTTTAAAACGCGAACGTAATTTCCTTGAAACTGAGATCTTAAGGTTAATACTGAAGGTTAATACTGAAACGTTTTTTTTTTTTTTTTTCGTTTTTTGTCCCTCTCAACGACCCTTTATAATTAAAGTGCTCGTAATCTAGTTTACATAGGGAGCTGTAAGATAGGCGAAGTCTGATTAATGAAAAGTCTGCGCTTTGAATAGTCGAAGTAATGACTACATTAGCATCATTTTCACTGTTAACATAAAGAGATGCCTTGGGGAAATATACAGAGCTACGCTGTAGTAGGTACTCCTACATACATATATTAATTAACATTTTGCTTTATACGAGTTGTGAATGTCGCTACGGAAGTTATTTTCCAGGCTTCATTTAAAATGTTTTACTACAGTTTGTCGGGTAAAAAAACAAGTAAACCGGTAAAAGAGTAAGTAAACTAGGATTAGCAGATTATATTTACATGCTCTGTGTTTAGTAAGTAATTTAAGCAAATCAGTCTTTAAGCTAGCATAATAAATATTATTAGCAGAGGCGGCTCGTAATTTCTTTGGGGGGGGGGGGGGGGATGCAAACAAATTTTATAAAAAAAATGTTTCCTAAATTTTTGCAATGGTTAATATTGTTAGTAATATACCGTATAGCTAGGAGAAGGACCTCTACTTGGTCAATACAATATATTAAGTACATTTGTCTAACATAATGTATCTAATATATTTTAGTGGTTCAGCAAAACCATCGGGAATGTGTAGAGTTTCCGTCAAATTATTTTACAATTAAAAGATGCAGTGAAATAAAATACGGATTTTTGCCAGGACTGCGTCAATTTCGATTTGACGGGCTTTTTATTTTACAAACACAACTAATATGTTCCTGACTTTTTGAATGAGTCAATTGAACAAGATACATTTTTAAGATTATCAAATCCAGACTTTAAGTTTTATATACTTTGAAAGATACTTATAAAATAAAGCGTAATTGTTTTTTTTATTCCAACATTAACAACCATCTGAATGTCACAAAATAAGTCTCAGTATTAAACTGAGAGTTTTAAAATGTTCAATTTAGTGCAGTAAAAGTTTTCTTAATAAAAGGTAGGTCCGTAAGAAGATGCTTTCATCTAAGGCACAAATTACACTTAATTAATTCAAAACTTTATACTGACATAAGCAGGAACGTTGACACTTGTTTATTAGATCATTAGCTAGCTTTTAGACGATTTGTTTTCATTAAGAATTTTGCGGTGCTTAGAATCGAGTTGTTACTTTAACTTTCTTACGGTTTTCTTTATGTAGGCTTTCTCATACAAACTTCAAACTCCCCTGTTTTGGAGTTGGATTTGATGCTGAAACTCAAAATACGTTTACCAAAAACTTTGTAAATATTAAAGAAAGATTTTTTTATATATAACAGTGAACTTTTAACCACTGTCTTAATGAACTTGAAATTTTCAGCAGGGCGAAGCAGCCTTGCAAAATGATTTACTGTTTGATCATTCATTTTTCTTCGTATTGGCATGCATTAATTAAATCAAGCTTTCTCTTTAACTACATTTTTCCGAATTTCCCATTCAGTCGTATTAATATCGAGAAAGTATTGTTTTTTAACCGTTTAGTTAGCAGAACCATAGATGTAAACTACTCACAAAAATTAAGGAAAAAAATCAAAAATTTTCCCCGACTTTTTGACGGGCTGTATTTAAGTGAACAATGGTCGTATCGCGAATTTAAAAAAAAGAGTTTTGAAGCTCCAAGACTCTAGTTTTCGGAAATTTTATTAGAAGCCACGGTTTTAACGAAATTCAAAGAAATAGCGCGAAAAAAAAAATCCAAATTTTTTAGCCTTCTTTTTCTCGCTCCACGGGCTCGGAAGAATTTTTTTCGGTTAAACGACAATATGGACCAGATAGCCTGTCTATTCAGCTTCAATTTCCTTTTTTTAATAGTTTGCTACGTCCATTTGTCGCGGAGATATCCAAAATCGAACGAAAAAGGACCCTTTTGTCTTCAACCATCGATATCTCAGCAACCAATGATCGTACAAGAAATTGAAGGGCAGTTTTGGAAACTGGAATAAACACCCTATAAAATCCTGTCAAGACATTAAAAAGAATCCACCCCCAATATCGTACCTCAAAAATTAATTGTACCAATATTTGTAGAAGGTGTTGATTGAGGTGTTGCAGACGCAAGGTGTTGACCTTGATTCTTTTACTAACCAGAGGCGCAACATGAGGTTTTAAATGTAACCAAACAATTATGATTTAGAGCAAAATTGAAAATAATTTCTATCAAACAAATATTCGACACTTCTTAATGTTCAAAACAATTTTCAACACGTCGTACACAGACAAAATCCAATAGAGACAGCCGAGAGGATATAATTTCAGATTACACTGGCACACAAAAAAAAAGTGGTCATTACTTTTGACCAGACCCATCTAGGGTTATGTATTTCGATACGCTGAATCCGAATTTGAGGTCAGTTTAACCCGTACACCCTCAAAATTTTGAGTAAATTGCAAAAAACCGCTAAAAATAGTTAAAAATGGCAAAATGCAGTTATGCAAGCGAGAAATTTTTTTTACGAACTAGGTCAAAATATGTTTATTATGTATTTCGATGCGCTGAATCCGAATCTGACGTTGATATAGCTCGTCAACCCTCCAAATTTAGAACAAATTGCAAGAAACCGCTGAAAATCGCTAAAAATCGTGAAAATAGAAATTATGAAAACGAAAAAAATTTTTCGAACTAGATCATGTATGTTTTTTTGTGTATTTTGATGCGCTGAATCCAAATCACAAGTTGATTTAGCTGATAGACCCTCCCAAAGTTAGAGTAAATTGCGAATAACCGTTGAAAACTGCTAAAAAAATCGTGAAAAATTGCAATTATGCAAACGAAAAAAATTTCTTAAACTAAATCAAGTATTTTTTCTTATGTATTTTGATTCGCTGAATTCAAATCCGAAGTAGGTTTGGCTTGTACACCTTCCAACTTTAAATAAATTGCGAAAAAACGCTAAAAATAGCAAAAAAATCGTAAAAAACGGTCATGAAGTAGTAGATAATATCAAAAAATAGTATTGTTCTTACTCACAGTAGTAAACAAACCATGATTCCTTTCAAATTATACTATAATATCTATAGATTGTAATTAGAATAAAAAAAAAACGACCTTCCTTGATTTTACACTGTTCTTCGCTTGTATCGAACTCTTTTTTCTTCGAATGTTCTATGCAGTGGGTTTCTCTTTCGTTTTCTATTTTCTCTCGTTATTTCTCTCTTTAAAGTCCAGTAAAATCGGCCATCATGTTGACATTCCATCTTTCTTGATACCAATTCTCCATTTCACTTATGTCTTGATGAAATCGTTCTCCTTATTCTTCACTGTACTCGATACAATCGAAGAACAGTGTAAAATCAAGGAAGGTCGTTTTTTTTTTTAAATTTAAATTACAATCTATTGATGTTATAGTATAATTTGAAAGGAATCATGGTTTGTTTATTACTGTGAGTAAGAACAATACTATTTTTTGATAGTATCTACTATTTCATGACTATTTTTTACGATTTTGGCTATTTTTAACATTTTTTTCGCAATTTATTTAAAGTTGGAGGGTGTACAAGCCGAACCGACTTCGAATTTGAATTCAGCGGATCAAAATACATAAGAAAAATACTTGACTTAGTTTAACACTTTTTTTTTCGTTTGCATAATTGCAATTTTTCACGATTTCTTAGCAATTTCCAGCGGTTATTCGCAATTTACTCTAACTTTGGAGGGTCTACCAGCTAAATCAACTTGTGATTTGGATTCAGCGCATCAAAATACACAAAAAACTTACTAGATCTAGTTCGAAAAAAAACTTTTCGTTTTCATAAATTTTTACGATTTACAGCGGTTTTTTGCAATTTACTCTAAATTTGGAGTGTTGACAAGCTAACTCAACTTCAGATTCGGATTCAGCGCATCGAAATACATAATAAACATACTTGATCTAGTTCGTAAAAAAATTTATCGCTTGCATAACTGCATTTTTTTGCAGTTTTTAGCGATTTTTCGCATTTTTTTGCAATTTACTCAAAATTTTGAGGGGTGTACGGGTTAAACCGAATTCAAATGCGGATTCAGTGCATCGAAATACATAACCCTAGATGGGTCTGGTCAAAAGTAATGACCACTTTTTTTTGTGTGCCGGTGTTATTATTCATCTCTGATTATTCGAACGGTTCATTTCCATATTCCATAACGCTTCTGCAGCAAAAAAAAACACTTTATTATTCTATTTTAACAGAACGTATCCACCCCAAAGTAAAATCATATCAATTTTCCGACAGAGAGGACTCCAAGTAGTTATTATGAAAATCCAATAATACGTATGGACGGAGCGCTGCATGCTACCAACTCAAACAAGATTTGAGACAATACGTTCCTGCCTCTATTCCGCATAAGAATATTTTCGAAAGTTAGGCGACGTAGGGCTTTCTTATTGGAGTTACAAGAATTGTCTTCCATTCCGTATGCCAGAAACTCCTCGCGCGTCTGCTTATCTTATCGAACTATCGTAAAGTACGAATTTTATTTTAGGAAGCTCTTCGTATAGAGATCAAGAAGATCTTTTAAAAATGTAAGTATATGTGTTTGTTTCCATATTTGCATAAGGTTTAACCGAAGATCTCGAAACTAGTATATAAGGAAGTAGTTATGGTCCGGAGTTTTGTGGTCATATCTAGTAACATTTGGTACGATGGTAGTACATTTCCAAAATTTTAAGCCCAATCTCCAAATGCTACTGTTAACTTGCAAATGACTGCTGAAGTTGAAAAAGTGTTTTTTTTACTGCTGAAGTTAATTACTCGAAAAGTTATTAACGGATCGAGCTGAAATTTTTGCTCACCTTTCCGGGGGCAAATTTGAACGTTTCTGGCCACCAGCACCGATATTTTTTGCAATGGCTTGCCCCAAAAAGTATTGAAGACACTCGGTAATATATGATACACCTTGTAACAGAAATAAAAATTCATTTAGGGAGCTTTCGGCTTTAAGCATTTTGCCTCACGTCTGTCAACTTAATATTTTCTTTATAAACACAAAATGCCCATTCTAAATATAGAAAGAAATAATTAAAAATCATCTCCATAAAGCTGTAAATAAAAAACGTAGTCAATATTTGCAATCGACAACATTATTCCTAGAGTAATGTAAGCTTCGACAAGCTTCCTGCTGCATTGTTTCCAGATTTAAACGAAAATTATAAAGCAGGAGAGGAGTTTCTACCCACGAGCATAAAAATAATCTTCTTATCGAAGATCTGGACCGCTTGCTTCTATTTTAATTTAATCTCGTTCTTAGACGTTCCCTGAATTATACAGAAAAACCAAGCTGTGTTATTCTAAAAAGCTTATTAGCGGTGTACAATACACATGGTGATTCAGAAAAAAACCGACAGAGCTAAGGAGTGTGGATCAACTCTAAGTATGATTTAACGTAACATATTGTTGGGGACATATTAAAGCATTATCGCGAGACTGGAAATTTGGCGGCGGGGATTCCCATACTGCAAAAAGACGAAAAAGTGGTTCGGGGAACAGCATAATAAAGTCCTATCATGGCCATCAAACAGCCCCGACCTAAATGTCATTGAAACACTTTGGCATAAGATAAAAAGAGTTTTGAGAGATGCTCCTCAAAGAACGGTCTCTACTTTAAAGGAAAAAAATCGGCGAAATTTGGGACACCTTTTCACCAGAACTCTGTCGAGGCTTGGTTGAATCAATGCCTGCAAGAATTCAGGTCGTAATTAATACTTGCCGATTAATACTTCTCCGAACATTTAGTTGCACTTATTTTGTTACATTTTATTTGTTTTGTTAAGTTGTGACATTGTTAATTTGGTTTTTTGAAAACATTAATTAAAATATACTTTTAAATTCGTTAAGTACTTATGTACTGTCAGCTGCATTAGTCAATTTTTACTTCATTATACATAAAAATAGTCTAATACGCGAAGAATGCGTTTGTCCGAACATATAGTTGTTAGGGCTCCTATACCAAGTTGCACCCCAAGGTGCAATATACAGTGCAAACTTGATGATCCGACGCTCTGTCGTCCGATTGCTTACTAAGCGTCAGTGTCACAATTGAAAGATAGATTTTTAGCCTATTTTAGGAATTCTTAATTCTTGGTCTATTTGGTCTATAGAACCGTTGATTTACAAAAAATGCTAAAATAAAATATATGAATTTGTTTGCACCCTTTTTTTACACTTTTTAAAAATACTTCCGAATCTACAGGGCGTTCATACTTGCCTAAATACGCACTCACTGCGTATAGGAAAAATATTCCTTGGAAAAGGTGTGATCATTATAGCCTATTTCAACTATCCGACACAAACACCGCCGTTTATAAAAAGAGGAACAAAAAAACCAACCGCCCCCCTGCCTATAAAGAAGTCCTACGGCGGGCCACATTGAATCCGAATAAAATACATCAGCCAGTGGTAAATTCCGAACCTTATCAACATGTTGTCCACTTGTCAACCCGTCTGCCGAATCCGATCCATTATTCACGAGGGATGAACACGTCGGCGGAAGACACGTCCTGTTCCTAACCCTATTTGACGCATCTGATACGTATTTCTTTGTCAAAAGGTCGCAAGAATGATGATCTCCAGCATTCCGCCTCCTTCCCGATATTACATCGGATGATGTATTACTCCTTATTTCGGTCGTGGCGGGAATTACAGAAACGTATTTTTTTTAGCTTTGACGCGAATCACCACGGGGGAGAAGGAGAGGGGCAGGGGGTGCGGTTATCGGAGGTGCGGTTATTACGCATCATGGTGATAGGCTGTAAATTCCTCTCCTTCTGCATCTGTCTTTTATGTTTTCACTTCTTCACTTCTTCTATATCCGGAAGTGTCAGAAAGTCGACATTTTAGATGTGTAGAGCATATTTGAAAACACCCAGTTACAAATTTTTTAGCCCCATTTTATTTGTAGTTCTCCCAAAACATTTAAAGGGGGAGATACAATTAGAGGGTCTAAAAAATCTATTGTTTTGTTTGCCTAAAAAGACAGTAAATGTATCGTAGAACATGCATGCAATGTTTTAAAATCAAATTCAAAGCCCAAAGAAGAGAGAGCGTAGTACCTACGCATTTCGGCGCTGTCGACCCAAGGGACCTTTTGTCTATAGTGTCCTATTCCTTTTGATATACCTTGGGACGAATTTATAAGCTCGCTAAGAGCTTCAGCAAAGTATAAATGAGTTTTATGAAGAATCTGAGAGCTACTGATGCCTCTGGCATCACTGATTAATGCGTAAGTATAGTATTGTCACTTTTACAAATGTCTTGAATATTACAGTATCATTTTCAGGCAGTCAAAACTTTAAACGCGTTTTTTCTCAACACTGCATTTTTTGAAATTTGCGAGAGATATTTCAAAAGTTCTCAACCGATCTAGACGAAACTTTCAGGAATTGAAAATTGTTGTAAAAAGTCGAAAATTTTTGGTGTTTTCAATTTTTTTCGAAAAACGCGCCAGTTCTTAATTTTTTTTATTGGACTGATTCAAATAAAAATTACGGCCTCAGAACGCCCGCAAGTCGATGCCTCATTTTTGGACGTGCTGCCTTTGACCGCTTATAAATCTGCCGTTTTGAAATTAAAAAATAACAAAAAATATTTTTATATTCCTTAAACATGTAAAAAACCATGCCAAATTTCAATAAATCTCAAAAATCCCTTCACAGTTAAAATAAAGTTTGAAAAATGCTTGATTTTTTGGCCTTCTAATTGTATCTCTCTCCTTAAAACACCTACCGTGAAGCACTCTGTATACACGTTAAATTAAGTGATAATAAGACTGATTTTTAATTTTTTTTATTCGAATAAAATTACAATTCAGTATTGTCTGCTTCAAAATAACTTCCTTGGGAAGCCACACAGCGCTGGAGACGGTCCTTCCATTCCTCATAGCAGTGCTGGAACTCATAGTCCAAGAGCTGGTAGACATTTTGGGAAGGTATTTGAGGCAATGTGAAAAGTTGCTCAAAACTTCCTTTAGTGAAATAGTTTTTGAAAAAAAATGTTCTTGAGGCACATTGAGATTTTAACATTTTAAAATTTAATCTTTAAAGAGTTGAAAAATCAAAAAGCCAGATCATTTAACCGGGTCAAAAGTTTGCCCCGGTTTGCAAAATTAATTATTTTTCAAAAAAATCAAAAAATGTACTTGAGGCACTTTGAAATTTTTGTAGGGTATTATTCGTGACTAAAAATAGCTATTTACTGGTCGTTTCGGTGGGACATTTTACCCGCCAGGTGAGTGAGAATGTTCAACGTGAGTGGGAGTGAGTAGTGCGGTGCGCAAGTTGAAATGGGAGAGAACGCGTATATCGGCAGCTGTCTCAAGAGGAAGCACGATGCAGTGTGATTGGCTCCCGCAAAATCACGTGATTAAGAGCATTCGTGCGGTCATTTGTAAGAATTTTGGAGTATTTAAAACGTTCTTAGTCGTAATTTTGTTATTTTAAAACTTTTAGACTACGAATAACTAACATTATTAATGGGTATATTAAATAAAAATTATAGTTTAAAAAAAACTAAAAAAAAACACGCTTTAATGGCAAACCGAACTAAAAAAGTAGAAAATAATTTTTTAAGTATCAAGAGCTTGTGTTACAGCAATAGAAAATTCCAACAATCAATTACGACTAATTAATTTGGAATAAGATTAAAATAAAAAATTAAATTGCAGTACAAAATTCAATTATAGTACAAAAAGCGTGGGGTGCAATTTATTATATTTCCACAATGACTTTAATATTATAAACAGCTTCTACTGAAATAATTGTAACATTTACTATCAAGCACCCCACGCTTTTTTTACTATAATTGAATTATTTTATTAATAATTTAATTTTTATTTTAATCTTATTTCAAATTAATTAGTCGTAATTGATTGTTGGAATTTTCTATTGCGGTAACACAAGCTCTTGATACTTAAAAATTATTTTCTACTTTTTTAGTTCGGTTTGCCATTAAAGCGTGTTTTTTTTTTTAGTTTTTTTAAACTATAATTTATTTTCTTAATTTTTAGTCTCAAAACGATATCAAAAGTAATTATATAAAAAAATTCTCAAAGTTCTTGTGTATCATTCTTGTTTCTTACTTTCTAATTTATTAATTTACGAAATTTTAGATATTCAAAACTTCAAAATTTTCAAATTCAAAATTCTTGCCAAAATTTTTTAAATTAAAATTTCTTTGAATTAAAATTTTTTCCAAAATTGTTAAATTTTCAAATTTTTGAATTGAAAATTTTTTCCGAAAATTTTTTATTTGAATTTTTTTTTTAATTGATCAAATTTTTTATTTATTTCTGTTTTTTATTTTTATTTTATTATATGATTCTATAATCCAAAATTTTGTATTTCGAAATTTTTTTTTATTTTAAAATAATTTTTTTAAAACATTTGTATTTCTACTTTTTTTCAAAATTATAAATTTTAAATTTGGAATTCTGTATTTTTAAAATTTTCTTAATTAAAATTTATCGTTTCAAAAAATTTTTGAATTGCACAAATTTATTTTGTTTCGAAATAATTTTTTTTTGACAATTTTTTCACTTTTCTTTTTCAAAATGGTTAAATTCAAAATTTCTGTTAAATTACAGTTTCGTTTCCATTCCAAGTTTTTCAATGTGATTTACAATTTATCTTGAAGGTTATTGATTTAAAATTAATTCAGTTATTTATTAACTATTCCTATTATTTTTTCCGCAAAATTAAAATTATTTCAAAAAAACTTAGTGTGGTCCATTGTAATACGTTTGACTTAATGTAATCATTTCAAAATACATGTAGAAACATTCCGTAGTGACATCTATGGTACCACAATCGTACTAAGTGTGGTCCATTGTAATACGTTTGTAACCACCTATTGTAACGCCTCATAAAAACAGAAAAAACTGCATGTCTGTAATTATAATGCAGCGTCAACAAGTTTTTCACGAATCGACATGATACTCCCCAATCGTAACAGCCTATGTGGCTGAGACTCGCCCGTCATAGTAAAGACACGACAATTCTAATCGATCCTTCCTTTTATCGTGCCTTTTTGAACACCTGAGATCACCAGTTAACTCATACTCATCATCTCGTACAAGATATTGCAGAAACATAAATATATCTGCATAGGGAAATATACAGATAAAGTAAACAAACTATGCACCGTTGTTATCCTGAGCGCTTGCAAGACGCTCAAGAAAATGTTATTGAACAATATCAATAAAAAAGAATTTATTCTCAAATATGGCGAATGCGCTAGTGATTATTAGTTCTATTCTAAATAGTTTCTTTTTTTTATCCTGATGATTCTAGTCAGGACATTAGAACAAAGTTATAAAATAATTGTAGTGTCATCAGTCCTTGACCCCTGTGCAAATTTTCAAGCTGATCAGACTTCTGGAAATTGGTAAAAATTACGCTGAAAGATTCCGTTACATACATACATACATACATACAGGTGAAGCTAATATAAAGCGTGTAAAAAAAACAAACGCATATCTCAAATGCGATTTGTGGGTATATGAACACTAGGAAGGTGCGTATCGCTATTTTGTATATTTTCTATCCATGTAAATCTCCAAAGCAATCAGCATGAGACAGTTACCAAGCTTCTGGGAACTTTTACGAATTCGTTTAACCGCATCAGGATGGAAATTTCGAACTAAACATTTCCCATGCAAGGGGAGTACCATTATTGCGCTCATTTCCTACTCTCGTTCGTGACTCGCGGGCCTGCTTTGTAATTTTGAACTTAACTAAACCCTCGGAGCAATGATACTAACCTTCCGTAGCGCTACGTGTAACCAGATATTATCTAAAGCGGTCCTGATCGTAGGCAGTCTATAATGTGACAGTAAATAACAATTCTATGAGGTTTCACACACCGAAATAGGACGATGTATCTTTAAACACAGCATAGTTTTCACACTACGAACCCTAACAACTATATGTTCACCAAAAAAAATTGCTTTTTTGTTGAGGAGGCTGAAAATATTAAATATCGTTTTTTGGCAGCAATTTAAAATTATTGCTACATTGTTTAAATAATTGGCAAAGGTGCGAAAATCAGTTTTTTTTTTTAAATAAAAAGAGAACCGTAAATTATACAAAAAAAAATGTTTCAGATAAAAAATGAAGCTAGTAAAAAATCCCTACAAAATCCATCAAGATTTGCAAATCGTTTAATTTGTTTATCTGCAAAATTGAAAAAACCATTAAAATGACCCCTTGCCTTGTGACTTTAAAAGTATTGGAAAATGTAGGTATCGGTGTACTTAAAAAACGCTGAAAATTTCAAATCGGTTCATTTTAAAGTTTTTGCGAAAAGTAAATTGTTTATTAAAAAGGTGCTTTCGTAAAACAGCCCTTAATTTTTTTGTAAACATCATAGAGTAACGATTCAAAATGTATTCTCTTCTTGATGAGTTGGACTATCAAGTACATCAAGTTATGAGTGCAAGAAAAGAAAAAAAAAGAAGGCTCCCAAGTTACTTGGAGCATTCATTTTTTTTAAATTCGCAAAAAAAATCGTAGCTGTAAAATGATTCTAGTCTCAACATTGTACTTCATTGTATTTCATTTGTTTATAACTTTAAAACGGACGTACTTTTCAATGTCAATTTTAAACAATTAAATTTGTGAAATTCAATTATTTTTTCGATGTACTTGATAGTCCAACTCATCAAGAAGAGAATCCATTTGGAATCGTTACTCTATGATGTTTACAAAAAAATTAAGGGCTGTTTTACGAAAGCACCTTTTTAATAAAACAATTTACTTTTCGCAAAAACTTTAAAATGAACCGATTTGAAATTTTCAGCGTTTTTTAAGTACACCGATACGTACATTTTCCGATACTTTTAAAGTCACAAGGCTTACTTTATAATTAGTTATAATCAATTGAAATAGGGCCCATTTTTGACGGTTTTTCAATTTTGCAGATAAACAAATTAACCGATTTGAATCAAATTTCTTGATGGGTTTTGTAGGGTTTTTTTACTAGCTACATTTTTTATCTGAATCATTTGTTTGTATAGTTTACGGTTATCTTTTTTATTTAAAAAAAAACCTGATTTTCGCACCTTTGCCAATTATTTAAACAATGTAGCAATAATTTTAAATTGTTGCCAAAAAAACGATAATATCTACAGCCTCCTCTACAAAAGCAAATTTTTTTGGTGAAGTCTGTTACTTTTCGGCTAAATCCTAATTCTACTATACTACTATAATACTACTACTATGCGGCACTTCTGCGTATTGTTCAGCATATCACGTATGTATGTGCTGGAGTTGACCTTTACCACCTGAACCAGGAACACCGACTACCACGGGTCGTAACAGTACTAATACAAATGCGATGTCATATGCGAAAGTTTCAAGTAAAATCCGCTTGTGCTTAGAGGTTATTGAGGGACAGTGGCGTACCTCAGGAAATGTTTGCACTTCACCACAACTAATACTGCTTTTAGTTCAATCCGTATTCGCGTAAACTTATTATTGTTACTATATAAATCTTCATACACTATAATCCTTAAATACAGTTTTTGTATTAGCCACACGTTTTTACTATATCTACCTTCTTTCTTGTTTGGAATAAATACGTGATAGTTGATTCAGTTCTGAAGGTACAATATTCAAAAGTTAAGCTATAAAGTATCTGACAGAGTGACAGTGATCCATTTAAGTATTTTAAATTATGACAAGAGTGGTCATAATTCGATTGGTAATTTGGTAAAATAGTGATTGTTTAAGCGTATATACTGGAAAATTGTTACTTAGTTCTGGATTCGAGTATCGTTGATGCCCATTTTTTTAAATACGCGTCTTGAAGCATACTTTCAAGATATTATAGTCACAATTCCGAGAATTTCGAAGCGGCAACGCTAAAACAATATATACGTCGCGTCAAAAAAGGTAGTCGCGTACAAAACGTTATAAAACAGGCCCAAGTTGATATTTTTCAAAATCTCAAAAAGTCTCGCAAACTTGAAGAGATTTATGATTTTTCTAGCCCAACCCGGTCAACAAAGAAATGGCGTCATTGTTAATTAAGGGTTGCAATAAATGCAATCGTTAATTACTCGAAAATTATTAACGGATCGAGCGGAATTTTTTTTTTGTAACTTCATACTACAAATAGCAGTCCCTCTAAAAAAAATTTCATGATCATAGTCGCCCTACTTTCGAAGTAAAAAAATAGTGAAAAAAGCACTTTTTCAACTTCAGCAGTCATTTGCAAGTTAACAATACCACTTGGAGACTTCGGGTTGGGCTTAAAATTTTGTAATTTCAATAGGCTACAACTTCCTAAATGCATGTGCTATATAAAATATGCCAAGGAACGGAGATATAAGCAAAAATGTGAAAAAAGACGTTTCTTTTTCACAAATCGTTAATTTAAAAGAATAGCGGATGGTTTCAGTCTACGGACCCCGCGCATTGTGTTCTACGCAAAAAAATACATAGGGAACCATCAAAACTAGCCCTATATATGTCTCAAGAACACTTTTTGATGATTTTAGCTCCTTGTCTTACTGGACTAATAGAGGTAACTGGGAATGTAAAACCTTTTTTTTACTTAGAGGCAAGTGAAGCTTCCCTAGCTTCGGTGGAAGACACGCATGTATACAAACAATGGACACATAAAACTAGTCAGTATTCAAAGTCGCCCGTCTCAAGTTGGCGCCGCCCCTGGTTTTTCCTGTTTGCGATAGAGCGACGTGGGCCTCGACTTGCGCCATTTAATATTCCATCCGCAATGGCAGCCGGCATTGGTCCAGGGCCCGCTCTAATTATTGCTGGACGGACGCCTCGATGCTAAAGTGCTATCCCACTGCCTGCATACGAAAACGACGATAGCTGAAATTAAGTGCTTTCGTGAAAAACATTCGCCTACAAGGAACTTGCATTTCAGTTTCACCCGTCTATGAAATTGAAGATTGCGCATTTGGGTCTAACTGTTTTTTTTTTTTTTTAGGTTAAGTTAATAGTTTCTGCAGTGGTTAAGGGGTAACACCACTCTAGAATTTTCGAAAAATCGTTATCTCTTTTGGCTTAAAATGTACTTCAGGATCATAAAAATCATATGCAATTGGTCTTATAACGGAAAAAAATTAAAAGGTTTGATTCTCGATTTTGCCGCTGCATCTCTGAGCGCGCGTCGAGCGCGGTGCGACTGTGTTCGGATTTGTTGCTTTTGGGGCATTTCACGCCAAGTGAGGTCAAAAAAAATTCTGTTTGAAACATACCACAATCGATATAAAAAAATCTTACTAAAAAACTAACTTCTATAAAATTTTCGAATTTTTGAGCCAAAAGGAGAGGGATGGTGGGGGTGAGAAAATACAAATTTTCGTTTAGACTAAAATTTCAATCTTCCTCAATAAAAAAATGAAGAATATTAAAAAGAATGTTGCAATGGTTTTCGATGTGTTTTTTTGAATAGAATACGATAAAAATCAATCAAACGATCGATATTTTCAAAATTATTTGGGGTAGTTTTCACTCTTATTTTGAGGATTGAAAGTTTAAAATCGAAATTTCAAAAAGTATGACACGGTTTTTTTTCAATTTTTTTTAATTTCTTTCCTTTTTTGTACTTTCGAATAATTTTCATTCATAATGGGCGTCGGGAAAGGAACTGGCCCAAAAAACGGCCCAAAAGGTGAAAAAACGTGGTTTTAGCGTATTTTCTCATCCTGTGAGATAGTAAATGGCAAGTTAATAAAATATTTCATGGTTTTTGGGGTCGCTGATTACGAATCTAACGGCAGATTTTCAAAAAACAAAATGGCGGATCCAGTATGGTAGTTAACTTTTTAAAAATGGCTAAATTTTGAAATTTTAAGGGAACTTTTCTATGTTAGATTCGTAATCAGCGACCCCAAAAACCTTGGAATATATTATTCACTTGCCATTTACTATCTCACAGGATGAGAAAATACGCTAACACCACGTTTTTTCACCTTTGGGCCGTTTTTTTGGGCCAGTTCCTGGTCAATGCCCATTATGAATTAAAAATTAATCGAAAGTACAAAAAAAGAAAAGAAATTAAAAAAAAAAAATATTGAAAAAAAAATCGTGTCATACTATTGGAAATTTCGCTTTTAAACTTTCAATCCTCCAAATAAGGGTGAAAACTACCCCAAACATTTTGAAAATATTTTTATCGTATTCTACGCAAAAAAACACATCGAGAACCATTGCAACCTTCTTCCTAATTTTTTTAATTTTTTTTTTTGAGAAATATTGAAATTTTTTGAGTCGAAACGAAAATTTGTATTTTCTCACCCTGACCATCCCTCTCCTTGTGGCTCAAAAAATCAAAAAATTTAGTTTTTTAGCAAGTACTATCGATTGTGATATGTTTCAAACAGATTTTTTTTGTCCTCACTTAGTTGGCGTGAAATGCGTGAAATCGATATAATGTATTTTTTATAAACAATTTACTGCTGAATTTTTATGACGAAAAACATTTTTTTTTTCGTTAGTGCACAGTTTCTACAAAAGTATCAATTAAAAAAAAAATCACTACGCACTTCTCTAGCCAATAATATGCAAATTAAGAAAATTGTTGGTTTTTTGTTCCAGGTCTAAACCTTTTCGAGAAATTTGTCCGCCCGTGGAGGGCTTTTTGATAAAGGTGTTTTTAAAGATACGCTGTATCGCCGCTATTTTGTATGAAAAGAGCAATAGATTTTCTTTTATAGTTCAATACATGTTTAATTAATCCTTCAAAAAGAAATCCTATTCCTCTTCTCATTCTCCCACAATAAATGATCAAAATTGGACCTTTTATTCGACTCCAACTAGTAGTACTACAACGAGTCGACTTGACGCGTACCATTTCGCTAACCACTCTGGCATCATCGAGAGCAATTCAGTAATTTTTAATATCAGTTTTTCCTTTAACTATTTTATCAAGACTGTATTCATGATTCCTTTATCATGATTTACTAATCAAAATTCGTATTTTACTCGTAAGGTTAAATAATTTATTATCATAAAAATATCAAAGTATCGGGTATTAAAGTAATTCTAATGGCTTACCGGAAATAACGTAAAACATGGTTACGTTATGTGAAAGAGGAATTCTGCCTTACGTGGGAGAGTAACTGGGTAATTTTTTCGAAATTGCTTTCCCGTATACATACATTACGTAGTGGGGGCATGTCAGGAGCCTTTATAAGATGGCAGCAATAAAATTATATTGGCAATTTACCATAATTTGATGCCAGACGAACGCATAATATCCACATTTTTACGAGTGCAGTAACTTGCAGAAGGTGTCAATGTCTGACAGGCGGATTTATTTTAAAACGGCTTTTTTGCTGTTTTTTTTTTATGGAATAAATCACGGCGAAAAGTGCTGAAGTATAAAATTCCTGCTTTTAAATCACTTCAGGCTGAGGCCTGAATAAAAGTAAACGTCGGAATTGTTCTTTCAAATAAGTGTGGCATTTACTACAAAATTACCAAGCGAAATTTGTCCTGTAAGGTAATTCTGGGAGGTAAGTCATACCTTTTTTTATAGCCATAATATAAAGTAACTATATGTTATAGATGAAATGTAATGAAAATTAAAACTACGTACAAAAAGTAACCGGAATTGTAAATAAATTAATAATATATTTTTTTTAAACAAGCTTTTATTTAAATGCTCTAAAAAGAAGAAAGTCGACTTTAAATTGAATCAAACCCATCAATTTATTACATTACACAATTTATATGATATAAAAGCTTGTCACGAGATTTACTTGTGTGGCAGAAAAAATACCCAAACTTCGTGAAATTTTGTTTGTATACAGTGTTTCTCGAAATTAGCCTGCAATATTTTATTGACGTATTCTACTATTCTCTACTACTGGTCCTGAAATTGGTCCTAAGGGATATATGGCCCTTTGAAGGTGACCTGTGAAAAGGCATGGCATACCAAAAATCGTAACTAAAGTCACGTCGTGAATAATAAATTCCTCGCAAATTTACTTAAAATCACATCGTATTTTTTACAGAGTAACACTTTACTTTGGCCCAGACTGGATTTCCGAACGAGTTGCAATTGGAAGTAAACAAACATTGCAAATACGAATCTATATGGGAAAAAATCCCGTCAATTTGCCGATGGGAAGCTCCTAAAAGGGATATTATTTACAGCGATTACACGTTTCGATTGCCAGATTAGATTTGTACTCGGTAAACATTGGAATCTGTGTACCTTTTTGAGCGGTAAATTTCACGGTGGTGTTTACAGTGTTTTTTATTGGATTTTATTCAAATTCTCCCCTCTGTTGATCTAAACTAAATTTTGAAACCGATTCTGCATCCGTATTCATGTAGCGGAATATCGGTAGAACATTAAAAAAACTGCTTAAATTGGTCTATGGTATTCTAAAAAAGTTTGTCAGAAAAAATACCCAAACTTCGTGAAATTTGGTTTGCATACAGTGTTTCTCGAAATTAGCCTGCAATATTTTATTGACGTATTCTACTATTCTCTACTATGAGTCCTGAAGTTGGTCCTAAGGGATCTATAGCCTTCGGAGGTGACCTGTGAAAAGGGTATTTTTTAATTAACAAGGATATTTTTTAAGGCCTACGTAAGAATTAGAGTTCCCCGATGAACTTAGGTACCTACTTGATATTTTATTTATTATTGAATTTATATTTCTGTTTTATTTCCTTCTATTCGCGTTTACAACAGAACCCAACAAGAAGCTCTATTTTAATAATGTCCAAAGTAATTGAACCCCGTGACCATTTTACAGCACACGATAATCCTAGGACTAAGAGCGTGCACTTTGATTTTACGACACAACAGATTTTCACGCACCGGTCTGTTTTACGACACGGCAAACCCTTCTGGAATAGATAAGTTCTACAGCCGTTTTTACTACCCATAACATTAAACTGAAAGGTCCAAGTAGGGTTGTTTGGCATGGGATCTGCATTAGGAACACGTTATTTCTTAATAAACTCCCGTTTTATTGTTACATTGGTCGTTTATAACTTTAGACGTAAACTCAGAAATTTAAAATTATTGACGATTCATAAAGTAAGTACTAAATTATAGTATATTTTAATCAAGAACGTGTTCTACATGAAAGCTAGGGAAACAGTCTCATATCTACTAAATCTACTTTTACTGTTAAATTATCGCAATTTTAATAAACGTATACATACTTTTTGAGTCATCAATACAAACCCATCGCGATGGGACACCGAGTATCCATTAAACCACACACTCTGTTTTGCATTCCTCTATCTTATAAACTACTCACAAAAATTAAGGGAGCAAAAACATCTAAGTTTTTCCCCGATTTTGACGGGCCGTATCTAAGCGAGAAGTGGTCGTATCACGAATTTAAAAAAAGCGTTTTGAGGTTCCAAGACTTTAGTTTTCGGATCTGTAGGTCAACATTTTTTAGAAGCCACTCAATCCGAAGAAATAGTGCGAAATTTTTTTCCAAACTCTTAGCCTTCTTTTTCTCGCTCCACGGGTTCGGAAAATTTGTTTTCGGTTAAACGACCATATGGAACAGATAGCCTGTTTATTCAGCTTCACTTTCCTTTTTTTAGTTGTTTGCTACGTTTGTTACGTCATTTATCGCGGAGATATCCGAAATTGAACGAAAAATGACCATTTTGTCTTCAATCACCGATATCTCAGCAACCAATGATCATACCAGGAATTGAAGGGTAGTTTCGGAAACTGGAAATAAATTTGCTATAAAATCCTCAGACATTTACAAAAAAAAAATTCCACCCTCAATATCGACTTGAAAAGTTGAAAAAACTTTTTTTTGGTAAATCGACTGCATCTTAGCAAATATTGATGGGGAGGCTAGGACTTTCAGGACTTTTTACATCTCAATGTACCCCCAATAGCTCTGTAAATCTGCAGATCGATCCATCGAGCCATTTTTCCGGGACGATTATTAAGTTTTGAAAAAAACATTTTTTGCTCCCTTAATTTTTGTGAGTAGTGTATATATCCGCGTTTGGTTTCTGGGCAACTGTTTGAACGTTTCAGAATATCCCGGATATATCCGATACCTTAAATGCAATATGTTCTATCTGAAACCTGTTATATGCTAATTAGAACCCCCGGAATCCAATTGATGAGATGAGTTCACGAGAGTTCGCCGCCTATCGGCCGGATTTATACGGAACTTCGATGCGTAACTCTGGAGCGGGATATGGCCAATAACTTTAAAATCCGTCTTTTTTAACCTCAAAAGGCCAATTAACATATAGATTGCATAGATATTGGCTCGCCGTATTATACAAAGAGCTAAAGGGTAGGAACTCCGAAATTTGCAATCCCAAAGTTTCTCGCAGCGGCTTTTTCTATTTCTACACGGGCGCGCTATTGAAAAGCGATAAAGTTATGGATATTATTTTCCGTGATTTATGCCGCAGTTTGCTCTTATGCTAAATTTACAGCAGAGGGAACGTTTTATGGGGCTATTGGCTAAGGATCTGGTTTTATCGCACTTCTATACTAGAACTAAAAAGGAACGCTACATCTTTGTATTAGTATTTCATTATTTTTTAAAGTCAAAGAACCGTTAATGCAATACACTTGGCAAAAATGAGGAAATGCTAGATCAGTTCCAATTGTTATACGAGGTGTGTAAATTAAGTAATGAGACTGGTTTTTTATTTTTTTTTATTCGAATAGAATTACAATTCAGTATTGTCTCCTTCAAAATAACTTCCTTGGGAAGCCACATCGCGCTGAAGACGGTTCTTCCATTCCTCATAGCTGTGCTGGAACTCCATATACTGGAATAGCCTTCAGCTGGTCGGTTATAGCCGTTTGAATATTTTCTATGGTCCCAAAATGACGTGTCTTGAGCTGATTTTCCAATCTCGGAAAGAGAAATAGTCACAGGCTCAAGTTAGGCGAATAGGGAGGCTGAGGAGCCACTGGAATGTTTTTACTGACTAAAAACTCGTTTACTGAAATGGCTGTGTGCCAAGGCGCATTGTCGTGATGCAACATCCAGTTGTCCTTGATGTTTGGTCTCACACGCGTTACCCTTTTTCGTTTTTCAAGAACCTTTCTGTAAAAATGTTAATTTACTGTTTGGCCTGGAGGCACAAACTCTTTGTGGACAATTCCCTGGCTATCAAAAAAGCAAATCAGCATGTATTTGATCTTCGACTTGCTCATTCTTTTTTTGGGTCTTGGAGAGCTCCGGGTCGTACTCAAATACCCAAGTCTCATCACCAGTAATGACACGTTCAATAAAATGGGGATCATTTTCAATCGATTCCAAAAAGTCAAGACGCCTTTCTCTCCTTATGTCCTTTTGTTCCTGCGAAAGGTTTTTCTGGAACTATTTTTGAGCAGATTTTTCTCATCCTTAATCCGTTAGTCAAAATCTGATGAACAGTGGTGTGATTCAAATTTAACTCTTCCTCGATCATTCATGTCGTCAACCGACGATCTGAACGCACAAGATCCCGTATTCTATCGGCATTTTCATTGGTTCTTGAAGATGAAAACCTTCCGCTGCGTGGTTCCTTCTGAGAATGCCTTAAACCGTCGAAAAACCTGGGTTCTTGAAAAAATACTGTCTCGTACTAAAGGTACATACATGTTAACCTACCGCCCTTCCAAGTCCTGTCTCCGCAATATTGCTAGATAGGGCGCTACGTTGCCAGTCTCATTACTTAATTTACACACCTCGTATATACCATATAACCTATCGATATATGACAAAATTTCGATGAGTTATTACGTTCAAAATACTCACTACTAAAACTGGTTTCAGCTCAGCTGTAACCATGTCATATTACAAAAATTGAATGAAATTTCTTAGATAATCCTATGCATATAGACTGATGTCATATATAGACCGACTCATTTGTATAACAGTCAACTGGTGAATATTCGATGCAAACGATAATATCTGAATGCTGCCTAGGGATAGTTCACCTGTCTGTTCCCAGGTTTCTGTTAGTATTACACCGGTCATTAGGTTATGTCTCCTGTATGCAAGATGGGACAGAGATAACAGGAAAATTTAAATCTCATAGTGTTGTCGTTCAATATGCTGTAGGGACTTTTTACCAAATTATCGTCTAGTAATTGTGTGTTTTAAACTAATTTTAATATATTTACGATATCAAGTTTAATGAGTAAATGACAAAAACATAATAAAGGACCATTATTTTTTAAATATTTAAGATACAAAAAAATGTCAAATAGAAAAAGAACTCATTAATAATTAATATACCTTTGTAATGGTAAAGTAAAAAAAGGTATATTGCTGAAACATTTTTTTATTGCTGAAAGACATATTTTTCATTCTTGCCTTAACCCGTTTCGGCCGAAAAAGCCACTCCCGGTACATCGCTCTTCAGCGCCTCATAACTAATACTATTTGCGAGAGAAAAATTTGACAGGGACATATTTTTAAAGTTTAAGACGTGCCCTTTCCGATGGTGTCCATGAAATTCCTTCAGAACATTATCAATTATGAAAAAAGGCAGTTTTTTTCGCGATTTTTTTTGCACATATTTTTAATCAAATTTTCAAGGGGTTTCCGGTCTGCAATGAACCTGGAGCCTCACTAATAGATGGAATAAATGTTCGAACTTTAAGTATACGTGGTTTAAAGATCGATTTTTTCCCTCATGCGTTCAGAATGGCGCACAGTGGGAGATTTTGTGTTTTATTTTCCAAAATCCTAATATCTCGAGAACGAAACAAGATAATTCAATAATTCTTTTTGGGCGTTGAAGCTAAGATCATTAAGAATAGAAAAAAATATTAAAAAAGTCCGTATATTAAAACCTATCCTATAAAACAATAAGGAATCTCAAAAAAACTTGAAAACTTGTATGAAAATATGAGGATTAAAAATAATTCCTGTGTATCGAAACCTAACCTTAAAACTGATAGCAAATCTCGAAATACTTTAATACTTATAGTTAAATTTTAAATATCTCCAAAGTAAAACAAGATAGACTTGCCAATCTCTCTTAACAATGAAGCTGGAAGAGTAAGTGATATATAAATACTATGAATGATTCCTGTGTATTAAAACCTAACCTATAATATTATAGAAAATCTTGAAATACTTGAACAATTACGGTGGAATTTTAAATATCTCGATAACAAGTTTTTTTTGAGATTCCTTATTATTTTATAGGTTAGGTTTTTAATATACGGACTTTCTTAATAATTTTTTTCTATTCTTCATGATCTCAGCTTCAACGTCCAAAAATTATTATTGGATTATCGTTTCGAAATTAGGTTTTTGGAAAATAAAACACGAAATCTCTCACTGTATGGCGCCTGAACTGAAAAATTTTTGCGTAAAAATTCAAGAATTTTTTATTGCAAAATGGTGCACTTTTTACAAAAAAATTGTCAAGAATAAGAAGTTCTTAAAATCACTCAGAGAATGCACTGGAACTTTTTATTCCTGACAATATATTGTAAAAATGCATTGTTTTCTAGAAAAAAAATTCTAAATTTCGATACTAATTTGATCTTTATTTTTGAATTTTTACGCAATTTTGCAGTTCAGGCGCCATTTTTAACGCATAAGGCAAAACATCGATCTATAAACCACGTACACTTAAAGTTCAAACATTTATTCCACCGGTTAGTGAGGTTCCAGGTCCATTTCAGACCGGAAACCTCTTGAAAATTTGATTTAAAAAAATGTGGAAAAAAATCGTGTTTTTTTTTGTAAAAACTGCTTTTTTCTCATAATTAATAATTTTTGGACGAATTTCATGGGCATTATCGGAAAGGGCACGTCTTAAACTTCAAAAATATGTCCCTGTCAAATTTTTCTGTCGCAAATAGTATTAGTTATGAGGGCGCTGAAGAGCGATGTACCGGGAGTGGCGTTTTCGGCCGAAACGGGTTAATTTTGAGTGAAGGTGAGTACCTAAAAGTTCACAAAACCCAATTTTTCTCGGCCGTACCTGAGAAAAACTTACTTCTTGTAATAAATCGGGCAACCTGTACACTAAAATCGATATGCCCCGTTTTTATGCATACATTGCACACGTATTTTCCTTTATTGATTTGTAATGTTATCAACAACGAGATATCCGGGAATTCCGGGATAAGTCACGCGGAAAATCAACGTGCATTTCCGTCCATATTTGTCGCATTGTTTTGCCACGGTTCGCAATGAATCCCACGCGTTATTTGGATTCGTCGATGTAACGGATTAGCGCGATTCTCCTCGGCCGTATTCATAAATCTCCCTTATAAAGTACCCCTCGTTTATCTTTATCGCCCCCACTATCACAGCATGCTAGGCGTCATTTGTTAGCTCAAGGTGAAATAGGTGTTCTTATATCGGGGATATTTTGTTAAGGGCTGGCAATTCCCGCGGTCGGTGGTCCGATAACGCGTATATCGATCGTCGGCCGAGAAGCGATTTTTTTTCTAATGCCGCGATAATGCCCCTTGCGCCTCTTCCTCGCTGCCAATTACCGGATTTTGCGTATAATTTATACAACTGTCGATACGGCTACTGAATAAACCATGGAGGTGAAATGTGGACGCAGCACAGTGGTCCCAAAAGTGGTGGTCTGAAAAGGTGGCCAAAAGTCGAATTGCAGGCGAATATTTTTTAAAATTCGTATTCCAACGTTTTCGGGGTCAAGGAATCCAGATTCGAGGAGGATATTTTAAAAAACAAAATGACCGACCGATTTTTTAACCCGTTTCGGCCGAAATGGCCATTTCCGGTACATCGCTCTTCAGCGCCTCATCATAACTAATGCTATTTGCGACAGAAAAATTTGACAGGGACATATTTTTTGAAGTTTAAGACATGCCCTTTCCGATGGTGTCCATGAAATTCCTCCAAAAAATTGAAAAAAGCATTTTAAATATAAAACACGATTTTTTTTGCACATTTTTTTTGTCGAAAAAAATCTGAAAAAATTCATGAGTACAGAAAATATGATTGGTTTTATGTAATTTTTTTTTCAAGCTCATTCAAGGTCATTATGACCTCTAAAAAAATTATTCAAACTTTAAAAATTCCTTATCTTTTAACCAAAAAAAGCTTCAGGCTCAGATTTTTAATATGTTTTTAACTGTTTTTTACTACCTCAAATTTGTTCAGATTTTTTTGAGTGGTGGGTCATGCCCAAAAGTGCGAAAAATCAATTGTTTGTCCGTGAAACGACTTAAAATCATCATTTTATAGTGTCCTGATTTTTTTCTTGCACTAAAAGGACTCAAATGACTTCAAACAATTAATCAATATGTTTGTAAAATTAAATTTTTTTACATAAAACTAATCATATTTTCGGTACCCATGAATTTTTTCAGATTTTTTTCGTCAGTTAAAAACCGAGAAAAAAAATAAAACGTAAAAAACAGGGTTTTTTCCATAACTAGCTGAGAGGAACATTTTTTGGACCTAAAATTCGGTCTACCTTTCATAATTAGCCCTAAGAAACACTTTCATCAAGCGAAGAAAATAAAAAAAGGGGAGGGGGGTATTTCACCATACTTATGGGGGGATACCCTTTTCAAAGGGTTTCCGGTCTGCAATGGACCTGGAAGCTCACTAACCGGTGGAATAAATATTTGAACTTTTTAAAATCTGAACTGGTTTAAAAATATATTTTTTCAAAAAAAATTATTGAATTTTTGCGCAAAAATTTTGCAGTTCAGGCGCCAATTTGAACGCACAAGGGAAAAAATCGATCTTTAAACCACGTACACTTAAAGTTCAAACATTTATTCCACCAGTTAGTAAGGTTCCAGGTCCATTGCAGACCGGAAACCCCTTGAAAATTTGATTAAAGAAAGTGTGCAAAAATTTTTTAAAACTGCTTTTTTTTCATAATTAATAATTTTTTGAAGGAATTTCATGGACACCATCGGAAAGGGGATGTCTTAAATTTTAAAAATATGTCCCTGTCACATTTTTCTGTCGCAAATAGTATTAGTTATGAGGCCCTGAAAACGATTGTGTTTTGTTTTTTCCTTATTTCGAAAGTGCGATATTTTGAGAGTATACTGGAAAGAGGAAAAATCTAAATATTGAATATTTACGGAGTTATCGCACATATTCGAGAGCGCTGGGGCTCTACCTGGAGTAACATTTCTTTCATAATATCTTTTGTGAAGAATACAAACTCTTCGAAGTCTACCACCCAATAGTTTTCAACATTTAAGACAATATCAAAATTAAGGGGGTAAATACAATTAGGTCGTCAAAAAATCGATTTTTTTTCTAAAAAGTTAGGAAATTTCCCGTAGAATACGCTCCTGAAGGAAAAACAAACTCTTCGAAGACTACCACTTAATAGTTTTCAACATTTAAAGCAGTATCAAAATTAAGGGGGTAAATACAATTAGGTCGTCAAAAACATCGATTTTTTTTCTCTAAAATGTTAGTAAACTTTCCGTAGAATATGCTCGTGAAAGTATCAGAGCGAAATTCGAACTCCTTATATTGTTTTCGTCATTTTTCGAGAACGCCTATTTCAGCGCGCAGCAGGTATACAGAGCGGTCGGCCCTAGTGAAAGTTTTTATCTATCTTATCTTACTCACAAAGAACTACAACAGATGAATAACAGCATGTACGAAGAGATTGAACGCCTTTTGTACGCCCTTGGAATCGCTGACTGAGTCGTAAGTACCATTTTTCGGTATTCAAAACTTTAAACGAATTTTACTCACAACAACATTTTCAAAATTGGCAACCACGACTACTCAAAAACTACTCGGCCCATTTGGCTGAAACTTTCAGGGTTTCTTCTTTATACTTTTAGCTTGTCTGTAAACCTAAATGTTATGGAATTTTATGTTGCTAAATTTAATTATTAATGCAAAAGTGTCTGAAAAAATACGGAAAATCACCGATTTTCTCGAAAAACTTCTGTCAAACGTAGTTTTTTTTTTATTTTTGAGGTTTACCGACAAATAGAAAAGGAAGTATCGACTCGACTACAGAGGTGCACCCGTGTCTAGTTGACTCCAGTTTATATGCCTTTTTGAGGCAGTTAAAAGTTAGTGTGACTTAGTGGAAGTAGCTGACAAATCCACACAAGTGATTTTCTAAGAAGACTATATTGAAGTAAGTCCGTAGAGTAATTATATCATCAGATATACCACACTATCTTAAGCATAAGACTAATAAAGGCGACAATTGGCAATATTAATTGTTTCACCACAAAAAACTGTCGCTGAACTGATAGGAATGTAATACTTTCATTCCACCAAAGTTAACAATTGGAATTAAATACGTGGGAGAGCAGTATAATAAATGGGGGAGAGCAGTAAATCTTTTCAAAATTTAACAACCGCAGAATTAACAGCGCTTATAAAGAATATAGTTGATGAAGCAAATACTGCACAAACTGATGTAATAATACAAGATATCACAACGAAAATTGAAACTATTTCGACAGCTCTTGAAAAGGCGACGAAGACCATTGATGTTCTCCAAAATAAAGTTCAGTTTTTGGAGCGAAAAAACCCGCAAAAATAATATAGTGATATTTGGTATGACTGTAAATGACAAATCCAATCTGCTACGTGAAGTACTAGATAATCTCAACAATCTATTGGGAACCCAGCTCCAGTGTAAGGACATTAATAACATAAATTTACTGGATAATAAAGAAGGTAAAGCCAAATCATATTGGAATTTATATCCTTTTTAGACAAGCAAGTGGTATATAAAAATATCCACAAACTCAAAGGTACAGGAGTCTCGATAGCTAACGAGGCTTCTCGCGAAGATAGAGCTAAACATAAAACCTTATTTTACCACTTGAAACAAGCTAGAAATCAAAGGCTCTCTGCTTGAATTAGAGGTTTTTCATTAGAAATCGATAATAAACTCTATACGGTCGATGAACTAAAAGAGTTGGAAATCAACTGTGAAACGACTAGTGAGAGAGGTAGGAAGTGTTTCAAATACTTCAAATTCAGCTCCTGTGCTCCAGTCCAATCCAACTGAAAACAATAGCCTGGGAAGGGCACTCAGAAAAGGAAAAGGTCTGGGATCTACCATAGTCCAAAAACACGTAGTGCTAAGCAAGGCTCTAAATAGATAAGCATAAATAAGTTTATGTTAATATTGTAATAAATCTTCAGTCTTATCTTAACAAATATACAAAGTTTTGTAATGATTAAAAAATACCTTGGTAAAAAAAATATTTTTTAATGCGTAATTTTAGCCCGTCTAATTGTATTTATTTCCTTAACACAATAATGCATGAACTGAAACCAGGCTGACAAGGTACATAATCTGTTTGCTCTGTGTCAGCCCAACTTCACCTCATGCGTACACATATCCAGGAGGATAATGTCGATAATTTCATAGAGAACCGCATTATTAATCCAGTCACAAATCAGCTTGTTCATCATTCCTCCGAGAGACACTTCTGCCAGGGAAACGCCGAACCACAAAACTATATTTTATTCCTTTTGATAGTGTAGGGGAGGCTGAATCGGTAGTCTCGTCACGCGCCACCCAAAATACGGCAGCGCGACGAAATTGTCAAGTGTCATAGCGGGCTGGAATTGTTTTATCGCTCTGGATGCCGATATGTGCCCACAGGGTGACGTGAGAGTAACAGGCCGCCATTTTAAAACTGCTGCAGCTACCTTATCCTAACTAGTCCATGTCCCGAAGAATATTTCAAGTGCACGTTTTCTGGTACAAAAAAAAAAACTGATTCTTATGCAGAATTTCCCCAGGAATACGGAAAAAATAGTTTTGATGCGATGAAAAGTCGGGAACATTTGTTTATTTAACAATTCATAAAAAATAGCAATTTTGTTTTGGTTTTTTTGCTTATATCTTTGCTTCTAGAGCTCGTAGACAACTTTTACGGCCACCAACTTTTTTCGTCATCAAATTTCCTACAAGATAGGCCGTTTTGCAAATCGATTTTTTATTGTTTATTTTGTTAATTTTTTTAAAGTGAAACTTTGAGGTCTTATTGCAAAAGTACTCCATAATATATCGTAATTTGGCCTCGGTGAACACATTGCAATTAGCATAATATATAATTATTTGTAATTTTCACAGGGGAGGCATTGCCTCCTGCTCAAAACCCTTAGAGCTTATGGAACTATTGGATTTGAGGATGACTGCTCACGAACTCCCGTGGTTTTTTGCGTCGTACAATCAGATCCCCTGTGCAGACAAACTACGCAACGGATTTTGACGCGGTTTTTTTAAATAGATAGAGTGATTCAAGATGAAGGTTTATATGTACACGGTGGAGACTTTAACCGGAATATATTCGCTAGCGGGGTGGTGAATGATTTTTCAAAAAAATTCCCGAGACACGTCAACTTTTAAATGTATTTACCTACATTTTGCAAGTAATGTGAAAAATATTGCCCTTCAGGGGTGGCTGAAACCACCCTCGACATGATTTTTTCAAATGCAACTCTATGGCTTGTGACCCCTCATTGTAAAGCTGGTGGAAAGAGGAATCCAACGCACTGATCAAATTTTAATTTTTAGTATGTTTGTAGGGTTGCATACAATTAAAACAATTTAAAAATTAAATTTATTTTCAACGTAACAATTGTTCAAAATGTGCACCATTCACTTGTTGGCAGCATCCCAGTCTGTCGTAGGTTTCGTCCCTTACATTATGCAACATTTGCGGTGTTATTTTTCAGATTTCCTCTTTTATCCTTTCCTGCAGATCTGCTATGTTGATGGGTTTCTGAATGTAAACCCTACTTTTAAGATGTCCCCACAAGAAGAAATCCAGTGGTGTAAGATCTAGAGATCTTGCTGGCCACTCAATATTACCTCGCTCCCAATCCACCTACCGGGAAAAATTCTGTCCAGATACTGACGAACAATGGCAGCATAGTGTGGTGGGGCCCCATCTTGCTGAAACCATAACCTCTCGTCGGTCAAGTTAGGGTTTAAGGGGTTTGGAAATAAATGACATAGCACTGGCATTAGTTCGTGCTGGAGTAAACGCAAGTATCTTGCTCCATTAAGAGTGTCATTAAAGAAAAATGGTCCTACAATTCTATCTTGTATTATTCCGGCCCACACATTAGTTTTCTGTGGGCGCTGAGTATGAAGTTCCCTCATCCAATGGGGGTTCTCTTCAGCCCAGTAACGACAATTTTGGCGATTTACGTGCCCATTTAATGTAAAAGTAGCCTCGTCAGAGAAAACTATCCACTCTAAAGATAACTGGTTTTGATCAATACAAGTCATCAATAAATCGCAAAATTCCACTCGTCGATCTGGATCATCTTCAAGTAGCCCTTGAACAGCTTGCATTTTATATGGGCGTTTTTTTCTCATTTTTAAGTATTTTTAAAACTGTTTTGTGATTAAGATTACTATCACGGGCCAGTTGACGGGCTGGAGTGATTGGATTTTCTTCTAGAGCAAGCAACAAATTCAACTTCGTGTCGTCATCAACAACAGCCTGCCTCTTACTCGGTACTTTCCTGACATGACCCATCTCTCGATATTGTGCCTCAATTTTACTAATGGTACCTTGATTTAGTGGTGGCAAGTCAGGATGCGCTTCTCTGAAACAAGCGAACAACTTCGCATTGAGTTCGCGCCCTATCACCATATCCAATCATCATCAAAATTTCGATTTTTAGTGATTCAGTTAAATAAGACATTTTCACCAATTTGAAATAACACTTCGTTTCAAACTCTGAATACAGCATACAAACTAAATTACTCTTTGCGGCCGTGTAAAAACACTAGCAAAAAATAACAAATATCAGTTGTGGCAAAAAAATTGCTTGGAATTTTTGTGGGGACATATGAAAAGTAAGGTTTACATTCCAAAACTAAACAACACACATTTTGAGTACGAAATTGTTGCGTTAAAAATAAATTAAACTTTAAAATTACGTTTTAATTGTATGCAACCCTACAAACATACTAAAAATTAAAATTTGATCAGTGCGTTGGATTACTCTTTCCACCAGCTTTACAATGAGGGGTCACAAGCCATAGGGTTGCATTTGAAAAAAATCATGTCGAGGGTGGTTTCAGCCACCCCTGAAGGGCTATATTTTTCACATTACTTGCAAAACGTAGGTAAATACATTTAAAAGTCGACGTGTCTCGGGAATTTTTTGAAAAATCATTCATCACCCCGCTAGCGAATATATTCCAGTTAAAGTCTCCACCGTGTATAATACATGCATAATATAGTAGAGAAACACCGATAATTTTAGAGGTTTCTAATGTGATGTCGTAAATATACACATTTTTTTGCGCTTACATTGCAAACGCTGACTGAACCCTACGAGATAGATCAAAATAATGTACTACAGTATTATACACCTTAAAAAAGGTCTACAAAAAAGTCCGCGTGCAGCCATGCGAAGCCGGGGCGAGTCGCTAGTCTACTATAACTCAAAAATGTACATAGTATAACAGAGTTTATCTGAGAAATGACTTCAATAATGAAACGAATAATAAAAAACGATCTGAGAATAATAAACATTCAGGCAATAGACGTGACATTCTGTGTAACGTTCCGTCTTCTGTTCGACCAAGTCTTGTTGAGAAATTGTCGGATAAACAAGCAAGGCAGGTACAACTCGGTGAAGGGAGGGGTGGGACGCCATCAAACGGGAAGTTTCGTTAGCGTAGATCACCGTTAAATGTCCGGTAGTCCGGGACCGCAGCAATACTGTGATCCTTCGCGGCGACCGGAAGCTATCCCCATTTCCGGTGGACCGTGATTTATGCGACTTCATTTACGGGGAGCAAAACGTCATGGTGCCGTTGCCGCGCTGTATTCTAACGGCGTTAACTTAATTTATAGTCGATTTAATTTACAATGATTTTTAGTTTTTAGAAACGGCAAATGGAATTTAGTATTTACAGGTGTTCATACCGACGCGTGGAACCCGCATAATGTTTTTAATACACAAGAGGTTTTTAATAGACAAATAAAAAGTTTTTTTGTATTCTAAGAGACGTTGGAGACAGCCAACAGACAAACCTAATAACCCGTTAAGCCCTGAATGGCATAATTTTGACCCTATGTACCCTATGTTTTCGAGGTGATGTGCTCTTTCGAATGGTGATGGTTAGAAATCGAAAAAAAATTAAGAATGGAAAAATCGAAAATAAAAAAAGTGTTTTTTTTCGGCCAGATTTTTCTGTAAACTATTTTTCGACATCTGTACATTTTTTTAAAGTCTCATGTTTGAGATAATTTTTTGATTTTCTGAAAACTTGGAAAATGCATTTTCCAAAAATTTCGCAAAAAATTCTGAAAAATATTGTGCGTGATCCTTGACTAATTTTAAGGCTTTTTGTTCTTTTGTTTTTGTTCTAAGAAGAATTTTTTTATAATTCTTTAAAAAAGTTATAGTACGCGGATTTCATTGCAAGATATCACTGACAACTGTTGACAACTAATAAGTCAGTATAACTTCAAATCGAATCTATCATCTTCCCTCATTTTGCTACTATTTATATGTTATAATGTTGACTCTAAAGAACAAAGAATTTATTTGATTCAATGCTACAGAACTGGGGAAGAGTGCTATCGTGTTGTTATTAATAAATCTAACGAAAAATACCCGGAAGTTAGCATTTCTAATGTCGGAGCGAAGAAGTTGGTGACCAAGTTCTTAGAAACAGGCTCTGTTTTAGACATAAAAAATAAAAAATAAATGTTTGAATGAAGATGATGCTGCTTCAGTTTTTGCCCTCCATTCCGTGAGAGAAGCTGCAAGATTATCACTTAGAAGAAGGGCAATTGAAACTGAAATAAGTAAATCGCATTTACAGAGAAGTTTCCAAGCAGAACCGGATTTTACCATTTAAACCAAAATTCACACCTTTAGAGGAGGTGATGAAGCCAAACGTTTGAATTTTTGTTTGGAGATGGGCAACAGAGTTTTAAATGACGTAGGATTTCATAAGCGAATTTTGTTCTCCGATGAATCTACTTTTTCAACAAACGGCGTCGTTTCCTCTCAGCATTGCTGGTATTGGAGTGAAACAAATCCCCACTTTACTATTTCTTGTCGAAGACAATATTTCAAAAAAAGTTAATGTGTGTGTGCGGTTTCATATACAAATGGCATTATTGGTCCATATTTTTTCAAAGAAAATTTAAATCGTAATACATATTTGGAGATGCTACAAATTTTTTTAACAGATAAACTTGATGAACTTCCTTTAAGTTATCGAACGATAATGTTTTTCCAACAAGATGGGTGCCCTGCTCATCATGCCGTTACTGTCCGTAATTGGCTCAATTACTGGATAGGAAGGGATGGTCTCATTTTATGGCCGCCGAGAAGCCCGGATCTGACAATATTGGACTTCTATCTATGGGGATGTTTAAAGCAAATTGTTTATCGTGAACCACTAGAAAATGATGAAGAGCAATTAAAAACAAGGATTCAAAATGCAGTCAAGTCCTTGTCAATTGAGGAAATAAGAAATAGTTTTAACGAATTTAGAGCTCGAATTGAAATTTGTGCAGAAAAAGGAGGAGCATTATTTGAATAAAAAAATTCTGGTTTAGGTCTGATTTCATTTTATAATCAGTTGTTTAATTCAATGATTAAAACATGAGACTAAGTAATTCGAATCATTTTTTTTAGCTAACTGATTAATTAAGTTTCTATAACATGTGTTCTAGACAACGAAATTATTGGGTTAAATCCGCCAACTAGAATTACTTATATTTTGTGAAAATCCAAATTATGAAGAAAAATGGTATTATCTCGAGAACCGTTTGAGTTATACAAAAAGTAATTTGCGTTATGGGGGTTTGAAATCAAGCAGAGCAAATCACCAAGAGTGATTTTTTCTGAGAAATCAAAACACAAAATTGTTTCCTCTTTTAAACTCGATCCGGGGACATACTGTAGAATGTATAGTATGTCATTACACATACACCCTACACTTTAATGATTTTTGACACGGTTTGTACAAAAAAAGGAGATATTTAAATAATCCTTATCAACAAAAGGATTGTTCTAGACCACCAGCGGTTTTCCTATTTTTCCGGCAATAGAATTCCGATTTCACAACGCGATAGTGAGTTCCATTGAAAGTGTGTACAGGCGTAATGCATAATTCCCCACTTGAAATGTCTGCAAATACAGTTTCCAAGCACTGAACATAACGCCACATCCTCCCGGAATGATTTTATCAATTGTCTAGTACACACTGTGCATCTCCGCGCGCTGCGCCATTGTTTTAAGTAATTTCCTTTTCATACAGATATAGCCGAGGGTTGCAAGCGGTGAAGGTGTATTTTTCTGGAAACCGGGAATGTATCTGGGACGGGTAAAGATTATCGCATTTTCAGGGGTATTAACGCAGCTGTTAAAAGCATGGCAGCGTTCGGCTAGCTAAAAGCAGAATACGAGGTGTTGCTATTAAATAACCGAACTGCTGTCATTACAGTAGCAACTTCTTCGCTTGTACTCCCCTTGGCGATCTCTACACCGCTCCATACGACTTTTCCATTGTTGAAAGCAGTGCTGAAAATCCGCTTCTATCAGCTGGTTCAGAACCTCCGTTGCTTTTGCTTTAACCGCTTCCACACTTTCGATTCTTGTCCCCTTCAGTGTCACCGTGTCTAACAAGCCTGAATCAGTGTCGATGTTCTTTAGAATGTCAGCGTAAATGTTCATTCTTGGATTCCTTTTGCTCGGGAGTGAGTTTTGGCACCATTTTTGCGCAAACTTTGCGCATGTTGAACGATTCATGCAAAATCTGGCGAAAACATTATATGTCGATTCCTGTTATTTCAGCAAGCCCTCGGATGCTTAGACGACGATCTTCGCGAATTAATTTACCAGTTTTTTCAATATATTTGTCCGTTTTTGACATTGAGAACCGTCCGGGCGCGGATCGTCTTCGGTCGTTTCCCGTCCCTCTTTAAACCGTTTAGACCTTTCAAAAATGCGGGATAAACATTCATTCCCGTACACTTATTTTAACATTACATAAGCTTCTGTACAAGTTTTCCCCAGTTTAACAAGACACTTGAGATGAACCCGTTGCTGCAAATGCAAAGGTTCCAATTTTTTATTCTAGAGCTGTTTGGACTACTTAAGAGGCAAACGTACAAACAAAAAGGAATTGCCCAAAAAAATACGCAAAAAATAGAAACTGCTCTATTAAGTTCATTCAAAAATAGATGATATTAGTTTTGTTTTAGTTAACGAATTATTTCTATTTCTCCTTGTAAAACCACCGACTATTTCTGTCTCATTCTATCTCACCGGTATCTAAATTCCCAAGTGAACCCTTCAAACCAGATTCTGAAAAGAAATGGGTCGTTAGAGCAATAATTTGAATACGTACTCTAAAATTAATATTTATAACACGTCGACTTGTAATTTTGTAGCCTGACGCCGAAAATACCGTATGCGTTACCGAAAATAAATGCAATTTGAATAATTGGAGCGTAAGGAACCGGAAATTAATGAAAATTCCGTAGCAGAACGCATCAATTTGCATAATAAAATAATCAGCTTGAGCGTAACAAACTGCTAAGAGACACGGGAACGGGCTAATAATATGCAAAATTATTGCTCATTGAAGTCGATATGAGTTTTCGCGCTTTTTTAATGCGCAATATCTGGGCTAGGGCCGGTTTCCCCTTCAGGACCAAATTTGCATTTATGTTAGGATACCTTAATTGCCGATCCGATGTAATCGTACTTCGTTATTTGTCTTTCTTATTGGGGTTGGCGGTTAAAATAACTTTATGCGAAAATTTCGGGCGTTCCCGCGCTAAGTAACCTGTTTCGACCCATAAGCATGCTGGTAAACGCATTCAAAAGAAGTTTCTCTAGCGCCAATTGTCTAGTACCCAATATCAATTGAATTATTATTAATATGGAACATTTTTTTGAGGTCTCCAATTGTTTTTGTTTTTTGTACAACGTCCGAGGTCGATAAATTTACGGGCACTATTACGCGCACTGATCTGTATACTAATTAGTATACAGTGTACCGGGTGGGCAAATTTCGATGTTTTTATAGGGTATCTCGGTAACTGTAAGGGCTATGGAAAAATGAACCCACCTTTCCCGACCTCTTTTTTTCGAGATAAATTCATTGGTGAAAACCAGAATTTGCTATATCTTTTCGTTATCGAGTTGTAAACGAAAATTGATTTTTTGAGTTTTCGATTGGTGTCGATAACTCGGTTGTTTGTATAATTAGAAGAAATCTGTTTGCACGTTCTACAGGCACTTTTTTAAGTAGAATAGGATTTCCTTAACAGATTTTTTATATCTTGTGTAGTTTTCGAGTTATGGCATAAACTTCTTTTTTTTAAATGGAAACCATAGTTGGCTATGATTTAGCTAAAAAGAGGATTTTTTCTCTTTACAACGATATATAGTTTGTGGGGTCTATGATGAGTGTTTATGCGGGAAACAGTTAAAAATTTTAATTTTTTGTATAGGTATACTTACTTTGTTTTTTCTTTGCAGGAAGAGTAAGTTTCTATAGTAACACATTGTTACAACAATGTTTTTAATAATAATAACTGTTGCTATGGAAATTTACTCCTGCGAAAAGTAACATAAATACATAGTAACAGTCGTATATAATGAATGGTATATTAAACTTAAATAACTAATTATGACATATTAGTGACTAATTAATAATTAATTATAACATATTCATAACAAGAAAGTTTAACACACTTAACAATCAAATTTGTAACAAATAATGTATGTAAAAAATACGATACAATATATTTTACAAAAACAAAACTAGACAGATTAAAAAAAAAAAATACGAGCATGATTATTTACCTAAAGTTTTCAAATTGTCGTCCGTTGTTTGCGATGCACAGTTCACATCGCTTTGAAACACTTTTTGTTGCATTATAGATGTGAATATTTGAAACGGAATTCAGACAGTCTATAAGATTTTCTCTCAGTTGAACCAGTGTATTATTTGTCTTTTTGTATAAATTGTCTTTAATGGTTCCCCAAAAAAAAGAAATCTAACGGTGAGAGATCTGGCGACCGAGGAGGCCACTTTACTGGCCCATTGTTCCCTATCCATTTCTCCCCAAAATTAGTATTTAATAATTCCGAGATTAAATTAGTATTATGGGGTGGTGCCCCGTCTTGTTGAAAAAATACATGTCGTCTTTCGTTAAGTGGCAAGTTGTCTAAAAATTCTTCTACTATGTGGTAGTTTATCATATTGTAATACCGTTGACCATTTAAATTGTCATCATAAAGTTGGTAAGCTAAAATGCGGTTATTATATAGGGCACACCATACACTAAAACCGAAACGTCCTTGATTTTGAACATCAACAGTCTGATGAGGATTATCTTCAGACCAATAATGTTTGTTGTGTCGGTTGAAAATTCCGGCACTACTTACGTAACTTTCATCTGTCCAAATGATATTTTTAAAAAATAATTGGTCTTGCTCAATTTGTTGTAGGTACCAATTGCAGAAATCCAGTCGGCGTTCAGGATCAGTTGGAAAGGAGCTGTTGTTGTTTCCTTATTGTATAAGGTCTAAATTTGTGTTTTTTTAAAACTGAAAGTGCTCTTCGTCGCGATATACCAGACTCTGCTTCAATTTGCCTACTTGAAATTGAAGGATTTACGACTACCATACCAACAACATTTATGGCAACATCCTCAGCATCTTGAATACGATAATTTTTTGGTCTTGGTTTATTAAATCCTCCGTATTCAACGAGGTTTTCTTTTAGTCTACCAAAGATGGACATATTAGGTTGTCTCCTTTCAGGGTAGCGATTAAAATATGCTTCCGATGCAGCTTCAGAATTATATCCATTTTGAATAAAACACTCTAGCATATTAAACTTTTCGTAATTTTGATACGCCATCGCGCCTTGTCAATTTCTTTAATCGAAACTTTAAAACTATAATGCAAGCAAAAACCAAACATAAACAATTAATCAAACAGTAATGTGTAACTGTGTATTTACATCCCAATATCCAACTGTTCTGTTTTCAAAATGACAGGCGCCTACTGTGCAAAATCATTGAAATTACTATACTGTCCTTTATTAGAAAACATATGTTTTTAACTGTTTCCGCATAAACACTCATCATAGACCCCACAAACTATATATCGTTGTAAAGAGAAAAAAATCCTCTTTTTAGCTAAATCATAGCCAACTATGGTTTCCATTTAAAAAAATAGAAGTTTATGCCATAACTCGAAAACTACACAAGATATAAAAAATCTGTTAAGGAAATCCTATTCTACTAAAAAAAGTGCCTGTAGAACGTGCAAACAGATTTCTTCTAATTTTACAAACAACCGAGTTATCGACACCAATCGAAAACTCAAAAAAATCAATTTTCGTTTACAACTCGAAAACGAAAAGATATAGCAAATTCTGGTTTTCACCAATGAATTTATCTCGAAAAAAGAGGTCGGGAAAGGTGGGTTCATTTTTCCATAGCCCTTACAGTTACCGAGATACCCTATAAAAACATCGAAATTTGCCCACCCGGTACAGTCCTCAATCCGCTTTTTTCGGCGTATTTCAACACCAGCCATTTTGTAAGTCAGTAAGGAACTAGTCAGTGCAATCAGCTGTTCGTGCTTAGAGATATTGTAAACATTGTTTGTAAATGCAAACTTGACCAAATGAAAACTAGACTAAAACAAAACAGTTGAAAAACAGTACTGGTTAAGCGCGCGTATTCATGGAAACGGAAAAAGCCGCATCCCTGGAGAATGTCTTGAAGTAAAAAAATGAGTCTCTACATTTATATATTATATCAATCAAAGTTTGGTTAAACATACGTTTTGTTATATTCAGTTAGTACTCTAATAGTATGTTATTGAAGTTTTTTTTTTTTATTGGAATAACAGATTAACCGTACTATAGAGCAAATAATGCCATGGTATGTTCCGGATTTTGTAGCGTCCTCTTTATTTTCCCGAACGGATTTATTTCCAGGACGTTTGTTTAATTTGGAACGAGAGTGCCACGTGCAAATGATGGTGTATCCAAGTATCTCCGGCTTTCAGTCGAGGCCATTATTTACAGGACGTTAAAAAACACTGCACTCTGAATTCCTGGAGCGTCAGGTTCGTCCTTTGAAGGTATTATCGACACGGAAAATGATTCAATCGCGGTCTTTCCAACAGATCTCGCTTTGATTCGTGACGAATAAAACATGAATAACTGTGAATAACTGGAAAACATATTTTTCTTATCAGTCGTTGCCTTAAAAAAAGCAATTTCTTAAGTAGATTGCGGAAGCCATGCTGTACCAGATAACAACACTTGTTGAAATTCAGAATGTCCAATATACTACGACAAAGTGGAAGCATCTTTACAAACAAGTGCTTCCACAAACAAATTAAATAATGATCCATGCAGTTAATTATGATCCAAGACTGCAGCATCATCTGGTCAGCCAAGGCAAGATGGAGGCGTAATTTTTGAGGCCACTGACCACTGAATTGCCGGAGAATTTCCGAGACAAGATCCGTTTTTAACGCCACAAACGTGTCATTTCTATAGAGACATCCAAAAAAAAGTCATCAAATTTGGCCGAGAAAAAAAGACGTATTTCTATTCTTAATCGAATTTATAACGTAATTTACTTGTCAAGACTGTCATACCATATGACAGCCATTGTTTATTTTACAAATTGTGACAGTCACTTGTCAAAAAGTTTGACATATCCGAAAAGCTTAGACATGACCGCTATTTCTATCTCGTTCATAGCCAGAGTTGATGACGTTTTTTTTGGATGTCTCTATATAACTGACCGTTGCAATTAGTCGACTACTAGATAAATAATCGTCTATATCTAAATAATGATCCGGTATAAAACCGATCGCACCAACTCGCCCTAGGCCGGGGGTAAAATATACCCTGACCGAGTCGGAGCGATATTAAAACTAGTGAAATTACTCGGCGTTTCGTCGCTTATAAATTGGGGCATCGGTTTTGCGGATAAGGAGGAGCAATCTGTTTAGTACCGGTTCGACTTAACTGTCGATTTGTCTCAAATTTGTCGGTAGACCGGGTACTCGGATATCAAGGGGTTTCGTATTTAAATGCTATAAAATAAGTTTCAACTATTTATTGCAGTTTTACAAGTTAAAAGCGAACAAAAAAGAAGGGACACAAATTACGGGAACTTGGAGCCTGAATTCTGAATCCACAGGGTGTGGCACCCAAAGAATGTTATATATTTTACTCGCGGTATGATCTAGGATCAATATTGGTGATCAATTTTCTATGTGTTTTTTGCGAAGAATGCGATAAAAATATTTTCAAAATTATTGGGGGTAGTTTTCACCCTTATTTTGAAGATTGAAAATTTAAAATCGAAATTGCGAAAAGTATGACACGATTTTTTTTAATTTCTTTTCTTTTTTCGATTAATTTTTTAATTCATAATGGGCGTCGACCAGGAACTTGGTCCCCAAAAAATGCATTTTATAGGTGCAGTAATGCAGTTTCTGATTTGTATATGACAAACATAGGTAATATTTTTCTAAACTTTACAAGGAACCTAACGAGCCTAATTACGTTAAAAATCTATCTTACTGCGGAAATTTTGGAGGTTTGGCTCTTTTTTACACGCTTTATATTAGCTTCACCTGTATGTATGTAACGGAATCTTTCAGCGTAATTTTTTACCAATTTCCAGAAGTCTGATCAGCTTGAAAATTTGCACAGGGGTCAAGGACTGATGACAATACAATTATTTTATAACTTTGTTCTAATGTCCTGACTAGAATCATCAGGATAAAAAAAAAAAGAAACTATTTAGAATAGAACTAATAATCACTAGCGCATTCGCCATATTTGAGAATAAATTTTTTTATTGATATTGTTCAATAACATTTTCTTGAGCGTCTTGCAAGCGCTCAGGGATAACAACGGTGCATAGTTTGTTTACTTTATCTGTATATTTCCCTATGCAGTCAGATATATTTATGTTTCTGCAATATCTTGTACGAGATGATGAGTATGAGTTAACCGGTGATCTCAGGTGTTCAAAAAGGCACGATAAAAGGAAGGATCGATTAGAATTGTCGTGTCTTTACTATGACGGGCGAGTATCAGCCACATAGGCTGTTATGATTGGGGAGTATCATGTCGATTCGTGAAAAACTTGTTGACGCTGCATTATAACTACAGACATGCAGTTTTTCTGTTTTTATGAGGCGTTACAATAGGTGGTTACAAACGTATTACAATGGACCACACTTAGTACGATTGTGGTACCATAGATGTCACTACGGAATGTTTCTACATGTATTTTGAAATGATTACATTATTAAGTCAAACGTATTACAATGGACCACACTAAGTTTTTTTGAAATAATTTTAATTTTGCGGAAAAAATAATAGGAATAGTTAATAAATAACTTTCTGAATTAATTTTAAATTAATAACCTTCAAGTTAAATTGTAAATTACATTGAAAAACTTGGAACGGAAACGAAACTGTAATTTAACAGAAATTTTGAATTTAAACATTTTGAAAAAAAAGAATGAAAAAAGTGTCAAAAAAAAATTTATTTCGAAACAAAATAAATTTGTGCAATTCAAAAATTTTTGAAACGATAAATTTTAATTTAAGAAAATTTTAAAAAATACAGAATTCCAAATTTAAAATTTATAATTTTGAAAAAAGTAGAAATACAATGTTTTAAAAAAATTGACATTTTTAAAATAAAAAAAAATTTCGAAATACAAAATTTTGGATTATAGAATCATAATAAAATAAAAATAAAAAACTTAGAAATAAATAAAAATTTGATCAATTAAAAAAAAATTCAAATAAAAATTTTCGGAAAAAATTTTCAATTCAAAAATTTGAAAATTTAACAATTTTGGAAAAATTTTTAATTCAAAGAAATTTTAATTTAAAAATTTTGGCAAGAATTTTGAAATGAAAATTTTGAAGTTTTGAATATCTAAAATTTCGTAAATTAATAAATTAGAAAGTAAAAAACACAAGAATGATACAAGAACTTTGAGAATTTTTTTTTATATAATTAATTTTGATATCGTTTTGGACTAAAAATTAAGAAAATAAATTATAGTTTAAAAAAACAAAAAAAAAAACGCTTTAATGGCAAACCGAACTAAAAAGTAGAAAATAATTTTTAAGTATCAAGAGCTTGTGTTACAGCAATAGAAAATTCCAACAATCAATTATGACTAATTAATTTGGAATAAGATTAAAATAAAAATTAAATTATTAATAAAATAATTCAATTATAGTAAAAAAAGCGTGGGGTGCAATTTATTATATTTTCACAATGACTTTAATATTATAAACAGCTCCTACTGAAATAATTGTAACATTTACTATCAAGCACCCCACGCTTTTTTTACTATAATTGAATTATTTTATTAATAATTTAATTTTTATTTTAATCTTATTCCAAATTAATTAGTCGTAATTGATTGTTGGAATTTTCTATTGCTGTAACACAAGCTCTTGATACTTAAAAAATTATTTTCTACTTTTTAGTTCGGTTTGCCATTAAAGCGTGTTTTTTTAGTTTTTTTAAACTATAATTTTTGTGCTAAATTTCCTCGTCTATAAGTGGATGGAATCATTCTGTCGCGCCACAACTACTATTCCACTCTGTATGTTTGTGTTTCGTTGAAAATGTATCCAACTTTTAATCGACACGATAACTCCCATCTCCGCGTACATTGCCGCATTCCAGGTTCTCGACACTGATCGCTGGCCGAAAATAAATTGCGTCCAACTTTTCGGCGATACACGTCCGCTCGCTTGGCAACGCCGCACCGCCGCATCCATTTAGGCTGACGTTTCCTGTTAGCCGAAGTGGTGGTGATGTATCGCGCGGAATTAACTGCATGCATGCCGGGATATACAAAATAATCCGGAAGTAGATCGAGCCAGACGCTGTGCTGGCGGCAAACGCTAACCCGATGTACCGCACACGCGTACAGGGTGAAACAGGGTCGGCCAATATTACATTATCATCGTTATTTTTCAGCATTTTAGGCAGATTTTTAAATTGTCAATCTTCACAAAAAATTGTATTAGCTTAACCTTTGGAGGCCGGAAAATCTTATATAAGACGCTCTCCATAGGCTATACAAACATTCTTAAATTGCAACGAAACTTACTAGTCTTTGCTTTTGGAGGTTGTTGATCACGAAAAAGAAGGCTTTGGGGTTGACAGCCCCTAAAAAGTACCCCCGATTCTCATATCAATGTAAGATTGAGTTTTGAGTAAAAATATAATTTCATTTTATATTTCATATGTGTCTGCACTATGAACCGTGGCAGAAACCCCTGAGGGAATATCTCGTGGACGTTTCTGATAGTAAACGAAGGAAAACCAATTGTTGTTGTTATTTCCAGGGGTGTTTCTGAGTTAGACGATATTCGAAAATATTTTTACAACGTGTAATAAATTACTCGTTTAGAATCAACTGAAAATAATGAAAACTCAAAAAAAAAGGTCTAAAAATTCTAAAAAAAACAAACAAAATACTAAAAACAAAAAAAAACAAATACTAAAAACTAAAAAAAATAGTAAAAAACGAAAAAAAAAATGAAGCCACAAAGTCTCTCTACGTCCTCGTCGTTGGCTTCGGGTAATGCTGAAGGAGAGACCATCAATCAGTCATACACTGAATGGCAAAATGATTCCAAAATCACCATAAAAACCAATCCGATTTTGAATCGACGGAGGGAAAAATGTGTACGCTTCGGATTGGCTAGTGACAGCCTACTATGTTTTTTCCAACCTATTCTTGTAAATGATCTATTTCAGGAATATTTTTTTTTTTAGTTCAATTGAATTATTGACTGACCCTTAAATGGCCAATAAATATTTTATAGTGAACGTCGTTTAAAATTTGATAAAAAAAATTCTTACCCAGTGAGAGAAAAAAGGAGCAATACGTACTCTCCCCTGAAAAGGGTAGAGTATTATATGCTTTATTGTTGTAAACAAAATTGTTTTTTCCTGATTTTGGAGAATTTTCTACTCTCAAAAACTTATTACAATGTAATATTGTAGATACTTACGGCAGAGTCCGAGAAAAATGATAAAAGGGGTAGTTTCTAATCAGAAAGGGGTGGTTTTTGAAGGGTAACGCAAAAATTACTATCATCATCGCATTCCTCATCGTGGAAAACCCCATAGAGCATTTACTTGGAATTTTAAAAAATTAAAAATTTTCCGGATCGTTAGCTGCCGGAACGTCTTATAATATTCGTCTTAATAGTGTAAGGGGTTCAGGGGTTAGAGGGGGAAGTGTTTAAAACAGGTGAAATAAACTCTTTTAACATTAATTTTAGTAATTACAGAGTGAATATATTATGAAAAATTTGTGAAAACATATATGTATGACCAAACTAAATAATACATATATTCTGATTTGGAAGATGGTATTATTTGTTGTCCAACGGAAGGGTTGAGGCAAAGGGATTGTGTTTTAATATGATTAGAGGTGTTTAATAGGCTTTGAGGTAGAGGAATTTAAATATAATATTGGTCACAAAGGTCATAACGGTCATATTAGTCGTAAAAGCCATTTTTATCGTAAAGGCCATATTGTATTCATAGTTGTTGTATTCTAATCATTATTTCAACCGTTTTTTTTTTCTCTCAGAGAATGAACGGCAAACTTCAGAGTCGTGTTCCGGGAATTAAACGACGGACTTAACCCCTAAATACGGTTTTTACAACTCCGAACCGGCCCTGAGCGCGGAAACTTCGCAGGAAAGTAACTGCTAAAAGACCTAAATTTATTACACTTTGTTGGCTAATTAAACCCGAGTTAGGTTAGGAATTTACATTTCCCAAGACAAAACTAATTTGGACCCCGAAAAGCTCCGTATTTAATTAGGTCTATATAAATAGTTAAACACGAATCCCGCAATTTGATTACATTTGCAAGTATAAGTTTTATTTGACGACAGAATTTCGGCACAGAGGCAGCATTATGTACGAGGTTCTAGAATAAACGTCTCAACCCTAAGGGCATGGAGGGTATTTTTAGAGAAAAAATATAATGAGACATACATAATCTCATAAATCCCATCTGAGATATCTTATAAATAAATCAGATATAACCTAGATATTGGGTATTCAAATTAAATTTGGAAACAGATCATTTTAAATATCGTATAACGTTTGTAATGAAATAAGAGCATGTTTAAGGATAATTCACGTTTTGTTATTTTTTTTATTAGAAAAATAGCAGGGACTTTAAATACATCTATGTGTGTGCCTCTATTTAAAAAAATATAATATTTTAACCTTACCGAGTTTATATATTTTTTCTCTTTGTATTTATGTTTTTGCAAATAAAAACAAATTTACACATAGCTACGATATCCACAACAAAATCACCAGGAATATGAATATGTTTTATATACCCTTTACAAAATTAGAATGTGTAAAAAAGTCAACTAATTATTTTGGTCTTAAGTTGTATAATCAGTTACCTAATGATATAAGACAATGTGATAATATTAGTAGCTTTAAGGACAAATTAAAATCTTTTTTATTATTTAAATGTTTCTACCCTGTGTCTGAATTTTTACAATAAGAATGTCTTTTGTGTCTCTATTTTTGTACATTATAGTTTTAAGTAATTTATTGACTATTCCTATACAATTATTGATTATTGTCAAAGAAGGAAAATAAATTATATATCTATCTATCTATCTAAAAACTAAGGATTGGTCGATCTATGGCAACTTAAACTTTTTGTATTAATTTTAGAAGTTTTGTCAGGTAACATATTCTCTTACTTTGAGCATACAGGGCGATTCAAAAATACGGCACAAAAATTAATGGCAGATACTACATCAAAAATAAACCGACACATATTTTTCACTCATCGCAACTTCAAACGTCACCCAAACTGATTGATAAATAGTTTGTGGCAAATATCTAATTTTACTGACGATATTGGGACCCTGCGTACACATTGCTCTGCGTTCCAGTTGCAGTAAACGCAAACGGCAGCTTCACGTTGCTAACACCCTTGCGCACCCTAAAATAGGGGTAGCAGGTTAAACGGATTTAAATTCGTCCTGGTTCATATGCAACTAAGTTACTTTGTCGGGCATCTCCGAGGATGTTCCAATTTAATTTCCAGCATTGTCGTAGTTAAAATATTATCTGAGGTATTTCGCTTTCTAATTAAGTGTATTTAATTTAGGAGGCGTGTTCAGATTGAATTAATTACGTCTAACAAACTACGTAATAATAGCGAAATCCTGTTATTATCTCACTTGAGGGAATTTGCGTATCTGTTTAAGGGTTTGATTGTTGATTTGTTTTGGATAAGAAATTATGGAGCCCATACAGGGTATTCTAGAATGATTACATACATACATGATTATGTATGATATATCATAACTTTTTATGAGTAAATTTGAGACAGAAGTAAAAGAAAAATTCGAGTATTTCCCTAGAGTCATTCATGGTTCAGGTATGTCGACGATATATTCCCGGTATTTGATACAATATTAATACCAATTTGGTTTATAATTCTAAAAATAAACTACAGACGCTTTTGGGTAACCCCAAAGACAAAATCGAAAATAACGAAAAGTCAGGAATATACCTGTACGAAATAAGTTGTAAAGACAAGTGATCAAAAGTATATTGGGCAAACAAAAAGATCTATTTTGACTAGATTTAAAGAACACATGGCCGATTTGAAATATGGCAGAACAGAAAAATCTTGTGTTGCCCAACACGCTTTTGACCATAACCCTAGGATAGACATAAATAATTCAAATTAATTAGAAATGTAACAAACAGTAGACAGTTGGACGCTTTTGAAAGTTTAGAAATCATTAAGTGTAACAGTAGTATGAATAATGAAAATGATCCGATACCCACCAATCCACTGTTTGCTCTAATAAACAAAGACAGATGTTACAAATTTAGTATAAATAGTGCAAGTGTGTAGGTTAAAATTTAGTTTTAATCTTCTCCTGAAGATGCCAACTTAGTTGGCGAAACGCGCGTCGAGAAAAGTATAGTAGTTCGGTGTTTCGTGGCAAACGTCCAGTTTTTTGTTTCTACGCCGAAAGTTCCAGTACCCACTCCAGGTTCAGAAAATAAAACAAATTTTCCTTGAAAGTGGAATTTCGAGGTATTTGTTCCCTCGAAACCCCCAACACTTCAAAAATTTTCAGAAACAATGCTCAAATTTTCAAAGACATAAAATACATATTAACGATAGGATCACAATTATGGCAACATAAAACTATCTCTAACCATATGCGTCGAATCTCTTCTCCCCTTTGTTCTTGCTTAGAAATTGCCAGTGTCGGATTAACCCAAAAATGATTTATGCAGCAAACAGGCCGGGTCCCGATTGAGCCCTCGCTCTCTCCCCAGAGCATATGTAACTTATTGATATATTGGTGAACTGTAAATCAGAATTTTAAACCGCCCACTCGCTGTGTCGTCATGTTTTACCGCCCTACTATATTATTAAAGTTTGGAAGATGCATACCACTGAAATATCTATATGTGTATTTAGGACAACTTAAACACAGGCGATTATTATGTTTCAACATCTAAGCGCATTATTGTATAGTCCGCATAAATCAGGCAAAAAAATACATGAAAAAAATTCAAATACAGGGTGGCACAAATACCCATTCACCAATCAAAAACTTTGGATTAATATTTAAAGTGGGTAGACTAGAGTCAATGTGTCAACTTTTTTAGGGTTTGGATTCCTCATTCAAAACTCAAAAGTTACAAGGATTCAGGTAATACAAAATTTTTAGGTCTTCCACTTACATCCGTTAAAGAAGAATGACATACCTTTTTTGCCGTATGGAAAACAGAACTTGCCGTGTAAGTTCTTATTTGACAGACTCTAAATTGGCGTTGAGTACATATGTATCATCAATCAGGCGCTCTCACACGCCATTACACTAGACCGGACTACATTGTCGATAATCGGTTGCCTCTTGGGAAATCCCTTTGATTCTCCCCAGGTGACGTCTTCGCCAGCGGGGATGTTGACCTGGATCCCATACCGCCCAATTACCCATTTCGTGGTGGCAGGAATAATTTCAATTATGTGGCAATATCTGTCTGCATCTGTCGAGGATCATTTCCAGGAAAATTACACACAATGCCCAAGATGAGAGATAATCGAATTTCATATAATCGTAATATACATCGGATGCACACTACATCGGGTGCGGATAAATTAGAGCATTTCCTTCATGTATAAAGAATGCTCAATTGAATACGTTTGAGGAATACTGAAACTTAGAATCGATTATCGAAAGCTTGATGAGACAAATTGAAGATAATTCTTTGATTACGCACAATGTTTTTTTTTATATAAATAAGGCGAACGTACACTTACTTGGTGTGCAAATTAGCAGTGCTGGAACTCATATAGTGGAAAATAGCCTTCAGCTGGTCGGTTACAGCCATTTGAATGCTTTCTATGGTCCCAGAAAGACGTCCCTTGAGGTGATTTTTCAATCTCGGGAAGAGAACAAAGTCACAAGGACTCAAGTCAGGCGAACAAGGTTGTCCTTGATGTTTGGTCTCACACGCATGACCCTTTTTCGAAGTTTTTCAAGAACCTCTCAATAAAAATGTTAATTTACTGTTTGGCCTGGAGGCCTGTAACTTTGTGGACAATTCCATGATTATCAAAAAAGCAAATCAGCATGCATTTGATCTTCGAATTGCTCATTCTTGCTTTTTTGAGTCTTGGAGAGTTTGAAGTGTACCATTCCATGCTTTGGCGCTTGGTCTCCGGGTTGTACTCAAACACCCAAGTCTCATCACCAATAATGACATGTTCCATAAACTGGGGATCATTTTCAATCGATTCCAAAAAGTCAAGACACCTTTCTCTTCTCCTTTCTCCTTTTGTTCCTGCGAAAGGTTTTTTTGGAACCATTTTTGCGCAGATTTTTCTCATCCCCAATTCGTTAGTCAAAATTGATGACAAGTGGTGTGATTCAAATTTAACATATCCCCGATCATTATTGTCGTGAAGGCGGTCTAAGGATTTCTCCTCTAACTGGTTATATTGAATTTCGGGGATATAAAAAAAATCGTAGCAGGCCATAGGGATGAATCTTTAGAGTAATGGTTGGGGTCAGAAGAAGTTTTCGAAGCTCTTTAAATAAAAAAAAAGGTTTAGTCGCTTATCTTGAAAAATGAGGGATTTGGGGAATTATGGATTAGTACAAAAATTAAAGTAGACACCCTATATATATCTGACTTAAAAACCAAACAACTCAAACATTTAGACAGCAACGGAAGTAAATAAAAGGAGGTTAAAATAAGGAAGTTGGGTCGCCTTCCGTTGGAACCACAAATTATAAAAAAAATATTCGTTAGGTTAAGAACAAGCCCTATCACTAGGGTCCAATGTGTACTGCAACTATAAAACTGCTCGGCACTATAAAACTCTATGATAATTATTAAAGTATAGACCGTATTTTTTAAGCGCCTTGAAAATTATATACATTCCGAACATTCCGAACCCTACTTATCACTAGTTCACATGATTCCAATTGATTTTAAAAATTGTATAATAATAAACAAAGAAGTTAGAGGATGCTACATGCCATATGTGTCGCCCGGTATACATTGGTATCGATTGGATTTCTGTTTAGAAAAAGGAGCGAGGCTTACTGTAGATATGCATTTTCACAAGAGTATAATTTTTTCCGACGGAAGGACTTTTTCTACCAATGGAGTGGTATCGTCGCAGATTTGTCGTTTTTGGGCACAAGAAAATCCGTCTTTTTCAGTTACTTCTAGAAGTCAAAATTTCAAAAAAGTGAATGTTTGGTGTGCAATTACTTTCAATCGGATAATTGGTCCGAATTTTTTTAAAGAAAAATTAAATCAAAATTCATACTTGGAGATGCTAAACACATTTTTCTGGTCTGAATTAGACGAAGAGAATTTAGAATATAGAAAAAAAAGCGTATTTTCAACAGGACGGATGCCCCGCCCATTCAACAATTCAGGTCCGCAGCTGGCTTAACAAACAATTTGGAGAGAAGTGGATCGGAAGATATGGACCTATTTATTGGCCAGCAAGGTCCCCCTGACTTGTCGCCACTTGACTTTTTCCTTTAGGGATTTTTGAAGGAAATAGCTTATAGACAGCCGATAGGACACGATATTGATTTACTCAAGACTCGGATCATTCAAGCAGTGGCCCAAGAAATGATTCACTCAACATACACATCTTTTAGAATGAGACTGGAGAGGTGTGTTGAACTTGGACGCCTGCAGGTAGAATAGTTATGGTGCGTGATTAATAATTTTGCTGTTTTTTTCAAAATCATTGTTGAATTTGTTGAATTAAATCATAATTTCTTCAAAATTAATGTTTAAATAATATTTTTGGGGTTTATGATTTTACTTACTTACTTACTTACTTATGATATGTCTGCGCCTTTAGTAAACATATTTTTTTTAAAGGAAAATGGCTAGACTTCAAACGTATAACAATGATAAAAATTGCGGAATCTCTTCAAAATACTTAATATTGACTAGTAGGCCATGCTTTCATATCTGAGTATTAAATTTAATTGCAAAAAATTTTTCTTATTAACTTTTTTACATAGAGTTAATATTTAAAGTAGTTTACTCCTTATTGTTATTTAATTTTTGTTGTTTTTGAACGCCCTGTATGTTAAATTGAACAAACAACACGGGGACACCCTGTATGTATTACATGTATTATAATATCGGTCACGTAAATTATCGGTTTGATCATTTGCCGCTTCATTCCATGCCAGCGTATTAAAATCGTCCTAATTTGAATACATGTGTAGATATAACCCATTCAGCTTACCGATTGCGTAACAAAACAACTTTAATCTACCCCCGCATACCCCTTACATCACCTCTCATGATTAATTAGTTTGCTGTGTACCTAATCCCCCACGTGAGGATGAAGTAATTATTATGTTACGACAGACATGTCATAAAGGTTTATAATGGGGAGACCTGCATCAACTGTGGCACACGCTATTACATTTTTCCATACAGAATTTTCCGCCTACGTTTGAATGCAAACGTAAGAAGCATGTGGCCGAGTAAATAAACGTTTTTCGTTAAAGTTTTATGTAAATGTTGGCTTTGAAAAAGTGTAAACATGCCATGATTATTTTAAATAACAAAAAACTTTGATATTTAAAAACTGATAACTGGAGCTCGTATCTTAATTCCAGGACCGGTCTTAGGGCGACTGGAGTACTTATATGTGCCACATTAGTAATGTATCGTTAACTCCCGTATTTTAATTTTATAATCGATGGAAGCGACCGACCAGATCACGTGATCACGTTATATTTTATCACTATTTTGTTTATACGCGGCGCGTTCATAAACTAAGGGCCGTTTGCTTATATTTAAATATTGGCGCTTCGAAGCACAGTTTTACTACTGCAGCGCCATCTACTGACTCATTGCGAAGCTACAGCGTCATTTGTTTTGATTCTGAAGTCGTATTGTTGTCCGTGAATGCAAAGAACAATGGCCGCGAAAATCGTTGATCCCGCCAACTGTGAAGTGCGTTCTGTGATTCGTTTCTTATGTGCAAAAGGATCGTCGGCTGCTGAAATTCATCGGGAGTTATGCCTGGTTTACGGACCTACAGTTATGAGTGAAGGAAAGGTTAGACAATGGTGCCGTGATTTTAAAAATGGCCGAACAAATGTCCATGACGAAGAGCGGAGTGGCAGGCCCAGTATCCAGACCGATGAAATCGTTTCACAAGTGGACCAAACACTGCGATCTGATCGTCGATTGACGATTAGTGGCCTGGCTAACAAATTTCCTCAACTTGGACGCACTACTGTTTACAATATTGTCACAGAAAACCTCGCATACCGCAAATTGTGTGCAAGGTGGGTACCAAAAATGCTCACCGACCACCACAAAGGGCAAAGAATGTCTAGTGGACGAAAGTTTTTGGCCCGTTATCAACAAGTTGGAGATGATTTGTTTTCTCACATTGTTACTGGGGACGAGACGTGGGTATCCTACGCCAACCCATAAACAAAACTGCAATCGATGCAGTGGCGACACTCATTTTCACCAAAACCGAAAAAAGTTTAAGCAAACTCAGTACACAAGTCGAAAATTGATGGCTACAGTTTTTTGGAACAAAGACGGTGTTCTTTTGGTTGATTTCATGGAACGTGGGGCAACAATTACAGCTGACGTGTACTGCGAAACGCTCAAAAAATTGAGACGTGCGATCCAAAACAAACGCCGCGGGAAACTGTCATCTGGCATAATCCTCCTCCACGATAACGCGCGTCCTCACACTGCTGCCAAAACCAATGAGAAAATTCAAGATTTTCGTTGGGAACTTTTGACCACCCACCGTACAGTCCCGACCTTGCACCTAGCGACTACTTCCTCTTCTTGCATTGTAAACAGTGGCTCGGTGGACAACGTTTTGAAACCGCAGAGGGACTCAAAAACGCCGTTGTCAACTGGTTCAACTCTCAAGCGGCAAGCTTCTATGCAGAGGGGTTAAAGAAGCTGGTGCAGCGGTACGAAAAATGCTTAGAAGTGAACGGCGATTATGTAGAGAAGTAAAGTAAGATTGTACCTAACTAAATATGACAATAAAATTTGTTTCTTATGAGTACATTTTTTTTCTGTGACCAAACGGCCCTTACTTTATGAACGCGCCTCGTAATTCAGTGTTCAGTTTTTACTCACTGTTCGCTTAGTGGTGATTCGGTGATTGTCGTGAATCGTGGACGACTGGAACGATTTTGAGTTCGTGTGTTGTTTTGTCATAAAAGTGCTAAATAGAAACCTAGTTATGAGTAAACAAAGTTGTTTGGCAAACCTCTTGAAAAGGAGAAAAATTGTTTCAAGCGAATCATGTCGCTCGTCGAATACAACAGCCGAAACTTCAACAAGTAAGAATCAACCTGAACGTCTGACTGTATATCATCCTAAGGACATTTTCGAATTTTCAATAAAATTTTGTTTCTTAATTTTTCTTAATTCTTATCCCCCCAAGGCCAATGTCTGGGTACGCCACTGGACGAATAAGTTTAACGAATGAGTTTCACCAATCGTATGGGCTCACACAATCCCGTTGACCTCGACTCGCCTGAATAAGGCGATCTTCATTACAGGCCGGAGCGTAACAATCTCCGCCGCGGCGCCAACCAGAAACTCGTCGTTTATTACTCAACTTTTAATCAGACATTATAGACGCGTCCCTGTATTGCGGCGAACGGTTAAAAAGGCACAGTCCGTCGCTCGGAACGCGTTAATCTTGCCGATAAGGAGCAAACTCATTAAATCCTCCAGCGCGGATCGACCTCGCGTCCGGAATGGCCCGAACTTTTAACCAGAAAAGTTTATATACTTCTTGTTGTGTCTGGTTTCGGGTCGGAAACGGAGATCCTTCGATACATGTCGTAGTTATTGTACGTAATAAGTTTTTACGTACCCGGGTCGGATCTGGATCCGAACGGATTGGCAGTTGGAGGGCCCGGAGATATCGACTCGTCGTTGTATTACCATAAATAAGCGTCTTATCGGATCAAACGGTCGTTTATAAAAAAAGTACTCCTATTTTATTAAGTCTTAAGGAGAGTGCGGAATAACAACAAGCGCCACAAACAAAATACCATTTCAGTATTTTTTTTTTCAACCAACTTCAGCCCTTGTAATTCCTTGATTGATACCAATGCGGTAGTTGCTTGAAATCCTATCGCAGTGATCTCATTCGAAGATCTAAATGTAAGCGACGGATATATGCAAACGGGATTACATTCTGTTGTTTTCTGTATGTGCTTTGTACCAATTTTCTTCCCAATTTTTCACGTTTTACCTGTGTAAGCTGCATCCTCTATGTAAGTAGTTTCGTTTTTCCTTTGTCTTGGGTCAGTAGCAATTTCTTTCATGTGTGACAGTTGTCGAATGTAAAAAAGTCCGTAGTAATATGTACACCAGTATTGAATTTTACTGTCTACGTGAGGCATACAAGCCAAACGTTGGCTGCTATACGTCATAAGCTATAATTTTTATGAGTACCTAAAGGGTGGGCCATCTAATGGTTTCTGTTTAAACTGAGTGTTATTTCTACATTGCCGACACTGACGCGCTTGACATTCGACATATACATATGTGGTGTCCAACCTCCGCTGTGCAAGAAATGAATCGTTTTACGCTTGAACAACGTTGGGAAATATTGAAAAATTATTTCCAAAGTGAATGCTGTGTTGCAGAAACAGTGAGAAAACTGAGAACAATTTTTGGTGGAAATGAAGCTCCGTCAAAGCCTGGTGTAAGAGAGTTCATAAGGAAATTTCGTGAAACTGGCATGCTTATGGATAACAGAGATAACAGGATAACAGAAGAAATAATTGCTGCTGTTGCCCAAAGTGTGCGTGAAAACCCAAGAACCTCAACTCGTCACAGAGCACAACTTAATGTCAGTCGCACTTCTCTGAGGCTGAGGAGAATATTGCATAAAGATCTCGGATTATTTGCTTCCAAATTGCAACTTACTCAAGAGGTAAAGGAAAATGATCATCCACTTCGTTATCACTTCTCCGTGTGGGCTTTAAATGAGTTTGAAAATGACGCCGATATCAATAAAAAAATCATTTTTTCGGATGAAGCTCATTTTCATCTTGGAGGACATGTTAATAAACAGAACTGTATGATTTGGGGTTCCGAAAATCCAGACGTAGTCATAGAGAAGCCAATGAACCCTGCAAGAGTGACTTTTTGGTGTGGGTTTTGGAGTGGTGGCATCATTGGTATATATTTCTTTCAAAATGAAGATGGTAACAGCGTTACAGTAAATGGAATGCGTTACAGAGACATGTTAACTGATTTTTTGTGGCCGCGATTGGACGATTTGGACTTGGACGAGCTTTGGTTCCAGCAAGATGGAGCAACGTGTCACACAAGCCGTGAAACAATCGATCTTTTGCACACTAAATTCGGTAACCGTATTATCAGCCGTTTTGGAGACATTAATTCGCCACCGCGCAGCTGAGATTTAACACCGTTGAACTATTTTTTATGGGGAGATGTTAAGGACCGTTGTTACTTCAACGATCCACAAACAATTGACGCACCGAAGGAAAACGTCAATCGAGTTATTCGTGCAATAGACCCACAAACAATCGAAAATGTACTGCAAAATTGGGTGAAAAGAATGAACTACTGCCAAGCCAGTCGCGGCGGCCATTTAACTGATTTTTTTTTCATTAATAATGGGAAGGCATACTTTCTTGAATAAAGCAACAATAATTTAAAATATTTAATGATGTAGTTTTAATTTTAAAAAGACACCATCTGATGGCCCACCCTATATAATAAAAGTTAAATATTATTACTAAACAATTTGGTTAACAAAAGTACATAGTTAATACGCCCGTAGCTGTGCTTCGGACCAATTTTCTTCCCCATTTTTTCGTCCTCTATGTAAGCTGCATCCTCCGTGTAACAGTTTCAGACAAGCTAAGGAGCTAGCCCTTTTTGTAATTGGTTGACTGATGGTAAGGTAATAGCTGCCTAAAATGTCTCTATAGCGATCTCCTCCGAGAGCTTCTAGTGACGGATACATGACTGCAAATGAGGTTAGCCTCTGTTGTTTCGAGCGACTTCTACCAGTTTCCTTCCCCTTTACTGCCAGTTCCTCTTCTCTTGAGCCAATAGGGACTAATCTATTATTCGCTTTATACCAGTTCTGGATCCGTCAGCTTCACTCTATTTTATTGGTAATTACGTAAGGTCCGATTTTTTTTTATCAAATCGCTAATAATTTATCGAATGCGGTAAAGGATTTAATTTGCGCTCTCGCGATTTGTCGGCAGACACTCGTTAAATTTTAATTTTCTAAAACACGGCGCCGATAATGCGATTTGGTCTGTCAATTATCATCGGTAGACGTGATTGCTTCGGCAATTCCGTGGCTCGTGTGGAGCGCGATAATTGGTGATAATTAATTGATAAAATGAAAGGTCGCACAAAAGATTGGGAAAACTGTGACGAGCCGTAATTATTGCGAATTCGAAACGGCAACTTCAGCAACTGGATATACGTATCACGTAGAGGTATTTTTTACGCTGGAACAGTCGGATTTTGTACCCATTTTTGCAAGCAACAGACACTGGAAATATTTCGCAAATAGTCGTAAGATATATTTTTTAAACACCGTCATATTTTAACGTTATATTGGAATTATTCGTAAATTAGAAGGTAGTATTTTGATTGAGAAGGTGATTGATTGCATTTTAAATATACAATCACCTTTCATAAATAAAATGTCTTGCAATCTTTGAAATCAAAAGATGCACGTCACGTTTTTTTTCGACTTGTCTGAGCATTCAAATCGGAAGGTGGCCATGCCACTGTCGCGTCCAAAAATTTGCATTGGCGCGGCGAAAAATTTGCATTGGCGCGGCGAACGCGTCCAGATGGCGCACCCAGTCGGACACAGCGCACGTGTCGCCGAACCGCCGTCGTTCTGCATTATTTAAAATTGTAATTCCGCGAAAATAACACCTTCCACAATGCCCCGACCAGTCGTCTGTTTTAAAATCCGTACGCGTGAGGATGCTGACGCGGACAACAAGGGACTTGGCAAGGATATTACAGCGGTAGGACAAAGGTCACATTGATTAACACATTGTTCACAAATTGCTATTTTTTTTTGGTTTGGCGGTATTGAAATCATAGGGTTCTTAGCCTCAGTATCACCCGTTGATTTCTTTCTTAATAAATTCTGCGGTCCTTACACGATAGCTGCTTTCGATTTGCACGTAATTCTCAGTTCTTCACTTCGGTTATTGATTTCTTAGTTATTGGTACATTGGATTCGAAGAACTGAGGAACTCCAGGACTTCCATCTTATATTAAATAACCGAACTGCTGTCATAACATTTTTTATTCGTTACCAAATACAGTAGCAACTTTTTCGCCTTCGATGTACTCCCCTTGGCGATCTCTACACCGCTCCATACGACTTTTCCATTGTTGAAAGCAGTGTTGGAAGTCCGCTTCTGTCAGCTGGTTCAGAACCTCCGTCGTTTTTGCTTTAACCGCTTCCATACTTTCGAATCTTGTTCTCTACAGTGTCACCGTGTCTAAAAGCCTGGATCAGTGATGGACCAATGATTCATGCAAAATCTGGCGAACACAGTCTTTGTCGATTCCTGTTATTTCAGCAAGCCCTCGGATGCTTAAACGACGATCTTCGCGGATTAATTTACCAATTTTTTCAACGTTTTAAGCCGTTTAAATCATTCAAAATTGTGTGCGGGATATACATTCATTCCCCTATACTTCTTTTAACATTGCATAGGCTTCTGTAAAAGTTTTCCCCAGTTTAACAAGAAACTTGAGATCAACCCGTTGCTCCATCCGAACACATTTTCTCGACGCGTCACTGGTGCGTAGACTAATTCAAACGACTGCTACAGTCAAACTGAGCGACCCACTGGCTTGTACAGCGAGTTCAGAGTGGGGAAAGTATCACCAGACACAGTTCTGTTCAAACTTGTCGCGACACGCTCGCAGCGCGCTGGTAGCAGCATAAGTTCGGTTATTTAATAGCCACACCTCGTATGACAGTCTGCCAGGCGAACTTATGTGTGGTTATTCGCCGATGCTTTCTCTTCTTACGTACATTTTAGGCCGAAAGACAAAATAAGTTTTCAACTAACTATTCCGTATTATTACATACATAGTATTGTGTACTGCACTATTATTTCTGAGAACTCGCGCTACTACCCACACCACCACTAGTTTAAATTAACAATTTGTGAAAAAAAAAAAACGTATTTTTTCACATTTTCGCTTATATCTCCGTTCCTTGGCATACTTTAAATGGCATAACGTATATGCATTTAAGAAGTATAGAATTTCCAAAATTTTAAGCCCAACCCGAAGTCTCCAAGTGCTATTGTTAACTTGCAAATGACTGCTGAAGTTGAAAAAGTGCTTTTTTTTCCACTAATTTTTAACTTCGAAAGTAGGGCGACTATGATCATGAAATTTCTTGGAGGGACTGCTACAATGACGCCATTTCTTTGTTTATTGTACGATATTGACCGGGTTGGGCTAGAAATATCAAAATCTCTTCAAGTTTGCGAGACTTTTTGAGCTAGGAGGGCCTCGAGAGTGTTGGGGGTGAGCTAGTTCAGGTCGGCTACCTTCAATGGTAGGTATGGGTCAGGTGAAGTTGTCAGGGGCGGATGCTGGTCAGTGGCCACCTTGGTCGAGGCCAAGGAGGACTATACCAGACTTCGTTGTTGCCAGTAGCAGTTGATTCGACCGTCGTTCTGGAGATTGGTCACCGCGGCAGTTTCGGGAACAATTCTCCTAAGGTTTTTCCTCTGTTAATGCATTCTATTGTTAATTTTTACTGTTAATTTCGTTACCTCTGGAAAGGAACTACTAATTTGTTCCCGACACTGCGACGGTGACCAATCTCCAGAACGACGGTCGAATCAACTGCTACTGGCAACAACGAAGTCTGGTATAGTCCTCCTTGGCCTCGACCAAGGTGGCACTGACCAGCATCCGCCCCTGACAACTTCACCTGATCCACCCCAACTAGGTCACCCCCAACACTCTCGAGGCCCTCCTGCTCCAAACAGTGGCCATTTAGGGGACTTCTACCCCGCGCAGGCGTATCCCCCGGCACAGGGCCATAACGTCAAATCCGGGAGAAAGATAAGATCATAAAGGTATTAGAAATCACCTGGTAGAGAACAGTACGCACCCTATACCCGTTCAGAGCTTGTCTGTGATGTATAACCTTACTTATAACCTTAATGTTTTGTTAGACCAAATCGATATTAACGTATATTGAATTAACAATAACTCGTTTTGTTTACTATGAATTAACTGACCGTAACAGTCGATTGCGGCTTATTGGCATACACTTGCGACATCAGAAGACCCCACAAGAAAAAGTCTAGCGGGGTTAAATCGCACGATCTTGGTGGCCAATTCTCGTCACTTCCGCGAGAGATAACCATGAATCCAGTGGCGGTGGGCTATAAGGTGCGCTGGTACGCGCGCACTACCGACAATTTAGCATTAATAATTTTATTTAGTAATTAATGGATGCATTCTTAATTTATCGCCTTTCCGCATCCCTAGCGTTAATACCATCTCAATATTATTTGGCAGCAGCGTTACGAATCCACTAGACGCTAGGTCTCTATCTCCAAGGCCATTGGTTTCCGATCGCGGCACGGGAATCGACAATACGATCGTGGATCGTGCTTCGGTGCAATACGAAAAAGCGAACGCGTATTGTTACTGCTTGCCCCTCCACAATTAGCAAAAGTAGTGGGCGAATCCTATAGATATGATGTGCGGAGTTTAAGAGCGCACGAGAGTTATCGATTAGTTTGTGAATTGTTTTCGTACACAGCTGTTTTATCGCTCACGTTTTATAAATATAAACTCGGGTTTTAGGTTAGAATGTAGTTTGAAATAATGAATTCTATTCAAAACTTATTAAAAACTCCATTCTCTAGCTTGAGTTTGGAGGAAAAAGTGCAAATTAAAACTCTAGGTAGGCCCACTCCACAAATTAATTTAAAATTAACCGTGAAAGGTAAAAATAAACAATTTGTAAGAACATTTAATAATGACTTATTTAAAAAACATTTGTGGTTAAGTGGATGCGATGTATTGAACGCAGTGTTTTGTTTTCCGTGTGTTTTGTTTGGTGGAGAAACACCTTGGACCAAAACTGGAGTAACGGATTTAAATCACATGAACGAGAAAATAAAAAAACATGCAAATTCTGCTGGACACATGAATAATGTTTTGAATTTAGTCATGCTAGGCACTGCAAATATTGCGACAATGCTCGATTCTGCTCATCGACGAGCAGTGGCAGCACACAATGAAGCGGTTTCAAAAAACAGGTATGTTTTAAACATTATTATTAACTGTATTCGTTTTTGTGGAACATTTGAACTGGCCCTAAGAGGATACGATGAATCGGAATCATCCAATACAGGCATTTTTCGTGGGTTGATTGATTTCAGTGCCGAATTAGACGAGGCTATGAAGTATCATTTACAAAACGCGGCGGCTTTTAAATGAACTTCTAATACTATACAAAACGAGCTACTTCAGTGCATGCTTGAAGTTTGTCACGATGAAATAACCATTGAAATTAAAAAATCCACTTTTGTTGCTATAATAGCAGACGAAACTACAGACGTTTCTACAATTTTTCAGTTGGCTTTAATATATCGTTACATGGTGGGTGGAAAGCCTGTAGAAAGATTCTGGAGTTTTTTAAAACCAGTAGGACATGATGCACAGTCATTGGCGGAGTGTTTAAAAAGTGAACTAGACTAGATTATCGTTATTTTTATGTATGGTGCACCCCCAATCTTAGGATCACGCACCGCCACTGCATGAATCAAATCGTGTCGCGCTCTCTGTTCTTACACCTCTCTGCTACCTACTGGACTAGTTTGGGTAATGAAAATAAATCGAGCGCGGGAGCTCTCACAAAACTAACCGTGCCCATCTTTCTAGAAGAAGCGATCGCCGTCTTTCCGTGCGGAATGTCTCGTATTTTACGGACCGCCCGCGGTCTTCGCGACTATTTCCATAGAAATCGACCTCTAAATCAAGGTAATCACTTACGAAGGGGCTGTTTATCATCGGTCGTATAGGACGGGTGTACATAAAAGCGGGTTTACCTTGTAGGAGAAGAAAAAAGTCCATAAAAGGTGACGAATCGCGTACACGTCGAACGGGCGCTAAGCCGCCGTAAAGCCCGCGCGCTGACGCGTAATAATTCATGAAGATCCCGTTTTATATCGGGCTCCGATTCGTTACGAGGGTATCGCCGTATAAAACTATAGTTTAACTGTTTATTTCGGATCAGATCGTCGTTTAGAGCCGGGCTCGGCGGCTTTACGTCGCGCGGTGGGGTATCGGTCGTAAAAATCCCGACCAGGATCGTATTTTTTTCTACAGATCCTGTAAGAAACAGTCTACTTAATAGTCTATTCTAGTAGTCATTTTCACGAGCGAGATTTGCTAACCACGTTGGAATCGCGAGGAGTGATTATATCGGGTGATTCATCGAATTAATTCATTAAACTCACTAAAAAAATTCATAAAGCACTTTATTACTCATTTTTGAAAATTTGGACTTAAACTGATAGGTTATGGCGAACTTGATGAAACTATTTTCAAGACGCACTTCCGATTATACCACAAGTCGGCATACACTTCCTTATTTTGAATGGAATGGTATCTTTTTTTATTCAAGATCAGATTCAAGGAGGCAGTGCCTCCTCTGTGAAAATTACAAATAATTTTTTTTATAAACCTACTATACTTTAATTTCATTTAATTAAATTAATATTTAATATACTGCCTATAATACTTTAATTACCTTTCATTTTTAAATTCATATATCGGGTAAAAAATAAATTTCTAAAAATAAAAATATTAATAAACATATATCAAAGGAGTTCCTGCACTATTATTTGCAACATATTAGCCCTCATAAACGACACAGCGCCTAGTCTATCGCCGTGGTGGCAAGCCTCCGACCTCAATGTTTTCACATATGTATTTATAAGGAATAGGGAAGCGCGATGCTTCCCGCAACTACCTGAGTTGCTAACAAATTTAACACTTAACTCCAGTGGCATTAAAGGCCATTTAAAAAACTGCATAGCGGAGGCAAACCCCTCCCACCTCTCACATGTGACAGCGCAGAAAGCTAGTCATTTGATTTGCCGTTATTCTTGCCGGCTCTTTTTTTGAGTGTTTTGAGTGGTATAGGAGGGTAACAAATATTGAAAGTGTTCCATATTACTTACGTAAGTCATTATTGGAACGTCTTATTTAATTAATTATACAAAATTATAATGGAGGTAACTGGCGAGTGTAGCAGTTTGTTTCATAAAAATAACAATACGAGTTGTCATGACACTCAAATAAATATTCGAACTTGCCATGATACTGTTGAGTATCATATAAAGTACACATTTAGTCGCCTGTCTTATGAGGATAAATTATTTTTTAAAGATTTAAGAGTACCATTGCCAGATCTAAGTAAAACTTTAATTAATCAGGGTAAGCCGGCTCGTAGTTTTGTTAATACGTGATATGATAAATGCAAATGACTAAGCGGTTATTTAATTTTAAATAAATTAATGTGTTGGCCGTGTGTATTATTTTCAAATCGTGGAGAAGATGCTTGGACAAAGTCTGGATTTGATAAAATCTTGAAACTTTATCTGGTTCAGTTGACACATTCAGAAAAGAACATATTAGTTGTGTTTGTAAATTACATCTTTTAGGCAAACAAAATATTATGAAAGTGATCAATTCAGCCCGTCAAATCTAAATTGACGCAGTCCTGGCAAAAATCCGTATTTTATTTAACTGCATCTTTTAATTGTAAAATAATTTTACGGAAACTCTACACATTCCCGATGGTTTTGCTGAACCGATAAAATATATTAGGTACATTATGTTAGACAAATGTACTTAATATATTTTATTGCCCAAGTAGAGGTCCCTTCTTCTAACTGTGCGGCATATTATTAACAATGTTTATCATCACAAAAATTTAGGAAAAAATTTATTTGCAAAATATGTATGCCTCCCCCCCCCAAAAAAAAAGTCACGAGCCGCCACTGTCTAAGATTTAGATTCTACACGTTATTTTTGGTATATTTTCACGAGACTTTCCTATACCTAACTATTACCGATTTTGAGTTATTTTCGGTTCTTTCAAATTTTGTTCACTAGCGCTATAACCTTTGAAACTATTGGTAGTGGCCATTTTAGAAAATTAAATATCGGTATTAGTGTCGTTACTACACTACTGTGCAATGCTTTTATTTCCCAATTATGTAAAAATTTCCCAGTTATGTGTTCAAAATAGAACTACCATTTACGGCTCTATTTATGACATTAAAACTTGTCTTCTAGCAATTACCTCACAAAAATTGGATCAATATAGGCTGTCTTCGCCCATATATTGACGATATTTGTGCATGCTGTGCATTTTGTTGGCCATTTTACAAACACATGATTGGAAGTACTTCGTACCTCGACGTCGGCTCGTAACTACAAAATCCCCGGCTATATTTCATCGTTTCACCGACACTTATTAGTAAATCTAAATACTACCTGTTAGACCAGCTGTTGCCCGTCTCAGGGGAACGATTCGTTCCCCAACCCTTGCTCCGAAACCGAAAACAATCCCTCGAGATTTTTTTGACAGCGGCGATCGAATAACGATGTCCAATTACCGGTTAATAGGCGACGCGACCGCAACGGAGTGTTTGGGTCAAAAAATTGACCCAAAAAGAAATACGATTGCCCTATATTTTCATATGACGTATGTACCTTTTTTATTTCTTCACGCATGTAGTACGTAATATAGGCATTAAGTTATGGTAGCAATTAGATTAGATGTACCTCACGATAAAGGTTGCTCCAAATTATACGAGGTGAATAAATTAACCCATTAACGCCCAAACGCAAACACAATTTTTCGTCCTTTTTGGAGCGTCAATCTCGAAGGGAAATTAATGAATTCACTCAATAAAATCCACTTATCCTAAACTTTACGGAGAAAAGTACTGAAAATTTGGGGATTTTTTTTTTGTTTTTTGTATTTTTTTTTAGTCCAAAAAGTACTCTAAACTACTCCGGATTGTGGAGGGAGGTGGAGGCAATAGTTGGAGTTGATGATAGGATTTTTTTTGCCGACCTCAACTGACTAATCTTTTCAAAATGGCGGACATTGCATAAAATCTCATGAAATATGAATTTTTCTCTAGTATTAACGAGAAAATAATGTTATTGTGAGTTTTTCTTGATCCATAGTCATTCATTTGCCTCAATCAAAACAATATTACAGAATATATTTGACTAAATTTTCAATTTTCAATGATGGCGGATTCAAAATGGTGACCGGATTTTTCAAGAAATGGCGCGTTTTTCATTATAAAAAGTAAATAGGAGTTTGTAATTATACTTTTCCTATGCCATTTCATGTTTTAGTAACATTTTGAGTTATCCCTGGTGAAAAAAGTCTGAAATTCAAGATGGCGGACATCATTCTTGAAAATTCAAAATTTGAAAACGGAAATTTTACAGTCATATTTTACGTAGAATTCTGATAGAAAATATCCTCTTAATCTTTTTCATAAAAATGCGTTCTATCTGAATAAAAAAATATTTGTCATTCTAACCTCAAAGCGAGGTATTTTTCCGGTGTTGAGGTTCTCATGATGAAATCATGAGAATTATAAAATGTATTCTATATTCTAATTAATAAATTAGAAAAATATTCTAAAATAATTTAAATTGGCAATATTTTCAAAACTACAATTTTTTAGAATAAACAACCTTACCCTTATTTTTAATGCTAAATAAGATAAAATTATGAAAATTGGGGGTTTCCATTTGAAAAAATTGATTTTTGGCATTTTTTTTCAATTTCATTTTTTGATCTAATTTTTTGAACACCCTGTAATTATAGTTATCAGGATATTATAAAAAAATCTATTAAAGTGGATCAAAACCCACTGAATAATAAAGGCTTTCTTATAGAAAAAATTGGTAATTCTCTTAGCATTGGCCTGCACACGTAATTTTTGACATAAAAACTTAAATATCTCAAAACCGCTTAAACTTAGGTATATTAAACAACAATTAGTTTAGATAATTTTGTTGCCAAATTAAATAACCGTTTCCCGACCATTAAATTTACATATGAAGTGGAACACAATGAACAGCTACCATTTTTAGATGTATTAGTTATTAGAAATAGTGAAAATAAGTTAGAGTTTGATGTATATAGGAAAGAAACCGCGACTCTTAGATATATTCCCAACGATTCATACCACCCTTTTCAACATAAAATGGCAAGTTTTAATTTTCTAATTCACCGTTTGTTAAGTTTCCCCCTCGGTAAAGAGAGGTTTGAACATGAGAAACAATGAATTAAGAATATAGCTAAGAATAACGCTTACTCAGTCCATTTAATAGATAAGTTAATAAGGAAGCATAAATTTAAGAGAACCCTGTACAATTCCACGACTTTTCGTAGAGATACTGACAATTCGAAATTTGCTTCGTTACCATATGAACCTAAATGCATCCGCGGACTATATAAAATTTTTAAAAATATTAATATCAATTTGGTTTATAATTCTAAAAATAAACTACAGACTCTTTTGGGTAACCCCAAAGACAAAATCGACAATAACGAAAAGTCAGGAATATACGAAATAAGTTGTAAAGATTGTGATCAAAAGTATATTGGGAAAACAAAAAAGATCTATTTTGACTAGATTTAAAGAACACATGGCTCATTTGAAATATGGCAGAACAGAAAAATCTTGTGTTGCCCAACATGCTTTTGACAACAACCATAGGACATAAAAAACTAATTTAAAATTAATTAGAAATGTAACAAACAGTAAACAGTTGGATGCTTTTGAAAGTTTAGAAATCATTAAGTGTAACAGTAGTATGAATACGGACAATGGTCCGATACCCACCAGTCCACTGTTTACAAAGACAGTTAGGGTTCAGTGAACCGTGGCAATAAATTTAGTATAAATAGTGCAAGTGTGTAGGCTAGAATTTAGTTTTAATCTTCTGAAGATGCTAACTTGGTTGGCGAAACGCGCGTCGAGAAAAGTGTAGTAGTTCGGTGTTTCGTGGAAAACGTCCAGTTTTTTTTAATGAACGATGAGTGCAGGAAAAAGTACTGAATAATGGAAGATTTTTAAATCCGGACATGCCTTCCTTCTTTTTGAAGAGTACTTTTTAGCGACCGAACGAGTATGAATTTTTAGGTAAACCATAACTCGCTCGTATGACTACGCTGCGAATCCTCTTGCGTTTAATGTCCGTTAGGATGCTAGGAAGGGTCCTCAATATGGAGTTTTTAATGCGATAAAAAGTTGGACGACCCTCATTAACTTTACACTGAACTCCAGGAATATTGGAACATAAAACACTTGGTGCTGTAACTTTATAATTAGAACACCAAAGTTCTTTGCATGTAGCCGACAATTTTTTGATTTCATTAAGGGGGCTAAACCGGCGTAAAACTCGAGCTTTTAATTGTATGTTTATATTTTTCTACCTTATTTTCCTCTTAGTTTAAGACCTGTGCGATCGTCGAATTAAAAAAGTTGCCGACGCTTTGCCACGGAAAAGCGGATGCTGACTCCAAGAAGGCAATATCCTCTCCTCGGCGAGCTCCATCCACTCCATTCCATTCCCCCCTCGCGTCCACCCCTTCCCTCACCCATCCAACCCTTCACTCTATTCCATCGCCGCCTTCTTACAAGATTGTTTTCTTGCGTGCCTATCTTAGGCGTCTATCTGATTATTTTGAAACCAAATTTGGGTGATAAATACATACAGGGTTATTCATTACATTGTGAATTATTATTAATTATACACTCCCCTTTATTTCGGTTATTGTAACAGGTACAAAATTCTGGAGTGGGTACTGGAACCTTCACGAAACACCGAACTACTATATTTTTCTCGACGCGCGTTTCGCCAACTAAGTTGGCATCTTCGGGGGAAGATTAAAACTATATTCTAACCTACATACTGCACTATTTATACTTAATTTATCAGAACAAACAGTGGACTGGTGGGTATCGGATCATTGTTCTTCTTCATACTACTGTTACATTTAATGATTTCTAAATTTTCAAAAGCATCGAACTGTCCACTGTTTGTTACATTTCTAATTAATTTTAAATTATTTATTTCTATCCTATGGTTGTTGTCAAAAGCGTGTTGGGCAACACAAGATTTTTCCGTTCTGCAATATTTCAAATGAGCCTTGTGTTCTTTAAATTCAGTCAAATAGATCTTTTTGTTTGCCCAATCTACTTTTGATCACAGTCTTTACAACTTATTTGGTATATTCCTGACTTTTCGTTATTGTCGACTTTGCCTTTGGGGGTTGCCCAAAAGCGTCTGTAGTTTATTTTTAGAATTATAAACCAAATTTATATTAATATCTTTAAGAACTTTATCTAGTCCGCGGGTGAATTTAGGTTCATATGGTAACGAAACAAATTTCGAATTGTCAGTATCTCTAAGAAAAGTCGTGGAATTGTACAGGGTTCTCTTAAATTTATGCTTCCTTATTAATGTATCTATTAAATGAAATTAGTAACCGTTATTTTTAGCTAGTTTAATTACATTTTTCTGACGTTTAAATCTCTCTTTACTGAGGGGAAACAAAGGATGAATTAGAAAATTAAAATTTGTCATTTTATGTTGAAAAAGGTGGTGTGAATCGTTGGGAATATATCTAAGAGTTGCAGTTTCTTTCAATCTGTTTGATGAAATTTTTCTTTTTGTTTAAATCAAAATGTCTTTCTTATGTCAATATTCATCCTTAATCAGAGGTTTAGAGTTTATTTGACAGTTACAGCTGAAATTTTAATTCCGAATATTTCTTCTCAGCACGATACATTTTTCAAACATAGCCTACTTAATTTCTTTTGCTGAAGATTTTCTTGTTAAATAAAGATAAGTAAGATTTTCTGTTGCACATTCTTCTAAGTGTTGACGTACCTAAAATTAAATGATAATTTTATACAGCGATGAAATGTAGCTTTCAACACGGATAAGCTATGATTATTCTTTCACTCGCCCTCGTATGTTCGCGGCGACCGAATTAATTTATACAAAACCGAAAAAAAAGGAACAAAAAACCATTACGGCCTCCAAGAGAACAGCGCGGAATTAGGGATGGAACCCTTTTATTTCAAACAAGCCAGCGGCACAGGCAGATATGCGGAATATTTTAAATAATTTCCATAACATTACTAGCAGAATGCGCGAGTACCTCCTTTAATTCTCACCAACTTCGCAGCTAACAATGAAAGAAAAAAAAAGAAAGCCGAATTAAACGTTGAAATATCGCCCTAATAAGTACCGTGAATAGAGCAATGCAGAGGATAATGTAAGAGCTATAAAAAAACTCATAAATTTTGAAAGAGGCTTAGTGATAATGTCAGATAATTTTTTAGAATTCTATTTCGACTCCTTTTTTAATTAATTTATTAAGATATAGTTTTCAAACTGTTTTTAATTATGTATCTAGCTAATTAGTAAAAACCAAAACAAAGTAAAATGTTTAGTTGTTTATACACATTATTGTATAAAACTTTATCATAGTTTTTTACTCACATTGTTATTTCTATATACCAAGTTGATATAAAAACTTGCTAGGATCACTAACATTTTATTACAGTGGAATTAATAATGCCCTTAATTTGAAAATTAGATTATTAGAATACATCTGAGTGGCTAAAAACTCACTCATTTAGTATCACTGAACACATTTGGCGTCACTGAAAATTACGAGGATCTCAAATCTGCAATAATATACCGGGTGTCTACGAATATAGGGTCTACTTAATAACTTTTGAACAGAAAGAGATACGCGTTCCGGGTTTTCAGTCTTGCAATTGGCTCGAAATTTGGAGTCTTCAAGTTTTTCCATTGGAAATTAGATCTGAGAAATAAATAGGCCCTTCGGATTTTTAAATGGAATACCCTGTATAATTTGGCATAATTTCAACTTACAAGTCATTCTGAGTAAGAAGGCACCGAAATAATTAATTTTATTAGAAATATTCTTCAACATTTCAGGCTTTAATTTCAAATCCAGAGTAATGTAGATGGAGTAAAAAAAATTTCAAAGCATGCAAATTTTATCAAAGATATATTAAAAACCGAATTGAATTAAAACTGTAAAATTGAGAGCAAATTTTAAATTCGTGATCGTTTAATTCATTATCTACATTTGTAACAAGGCTTGAACAACTTTTTTTACACTTTCCCAATTTATGAAAAAAATTTTTGGATCATAACGTTTCCACGACATTTTGCTGAGCTGGAGTATTCACTGAGTAATCGGACTAGGATCTCAATACTCAGTCCATCGGCTATGATGCAGTATTTTTTTATTCTCAAAATAAATGGTTTATTATCGGAGCTGGAGCTGGATAGAATTCTTGTCGTAGAAAAAACAAACACGTTAACGCCGGAGAATTATTCATAGTCAATGCATGCATTTCGCCATTTACTTTTACATCATCAGAAGACGAGTAAACTTCACTTTGGACTTTGGATAAGTTATGCGCTATCGCAGTTTCATTTAAACGGGTAACCGAGATATTCGCCCGCCCGAAAGGTCCCAAAGAGGCAGCCCAGCCGTCCCCAGTGTATCAAAGCGGGAACAATAGCACCCGCACAGCGTGCGGCGGCCATAAAATGCATATGTGTAGGCGAACTTGCTACGAATTGTGCTGCATTACCTCCATCTTCTCCACTTTACGTCCGCCTTTCGACTAAATGCACCCGGTCCCCCGGCGTTCCCGCAACTTACATCTCCTGCTCGATTATTTATGAAGACGGTCGTATTTTACGAGATATGCACGTTAAGGCGCTTGTTAAATACTGGTTTGCCGCCATTTTAAGGTAGTAAACGAATTTTGTAAATGTGTCTCAGAAGAGAACGCGCGCAAAGATACTACAACTCAAAAACAGTGCATAAAGTAAAGTGTCCAAATATGGAACATGTAAGGCACCTTATATGGAACAAGTTCAAGTTAGATTTTGACATTATGACTTAAAAATAGTACATACAGTAAGGTGTCCTAATATGGAACACCTAATTATGTTACTACTAGGTTCTTTATTGTATAAAATAGGTGTACTATTATGTTTGGAACCAGTTACATGTCAGTCAGTTAATAATATGAAAAATATTAAGGATGGGGAATACAGCCAAGTATTAAACTTAGATTTAACGACATAAAAACACTGCATGAAATGAAGTGTCCTAAAATGGAACAACTAGTTATCTTTCTTACATTTATTCATGAAAAGGGAGTGTACCAGATTTTATAAATAATATTGTGTTTAGAACTCAAGGAACAATAGACAAACGCGTTACACTAAACTTAATACTATAAATAATAAAAATAAACCAGGTGCATGTAAATTTCAGATTAATTCCTAACACGAAATACATTAAGGATCCAAACATGGATACATTACGGATAACTGCATAAAGTAAAGTGCCCTAATGTGGAACATGTTCCTTTTATGGAACACCTAATTATTTTACTAATTTCTTGATGAATATAAAACGTACCAACTTATGGGTTTTTAAGTTATACAATTGACAAGACAAAGGTGCGTTGTAACAGTGGTTTGTAAACAAATTTGTAGATATGCCTTACAAGGAAAAGCTGGCAAGTGCTAAATATTAGATTTTACGACAAAATACAAAACAGTGTGTAAAATGTCCTAATAAGGAACCCCTAACAATCTCCCTAATAATTATTCATGAAAAAGAAATGTAAAAGATTGTAGGTGTACTGTTGCGTTCAAGAAACAATAGACAAACGTGTTGTACTTAAATAAATGAATAATATTAATTTAAATGAACATTCTGTATAATTCCTGGTATCATTTCCATACGTTTTTATTTGAGTTTGTAATTTGAGCAGAAAAAAAATTTATTCTAAACATTTTCGGATGTCTATATCATGTGTTCCATGTTATGAATTGTGGTTTTCCATATTACAAATATATTTATAGTCACTATTCTCTAAAAAAAATGTATTTTTAACAATTTTGTTCTCAGCATTTACACACAACGGGCACTAGTGTCGTAAAAAAATTTAGTTCAAATATATGGTCAAAAATAAGAACGGTGTTCCACATTTGGGACTTTCGATTAATTAGTTAAATTATGGAATATTAAGTATTGAAACTTTCTTATCTCGAAAATGAGTTGTTGTACCCGAGTGCAAATCTACGTCCATGCTGATCGCCATTCCGTAAAAGGGGTCGATCACGGGGTGTATTTAAAACGCAGTATAGCTCCGGCTCACTCTCGTTTTCCCATTAATAGTGCAGTAGGCAGGGAGTTAAAATCATCAAAAACTGTTTTTGAAACATATAGGGCTAGTTTTGACGATTTCCTATGTATTTTTTTTGCGTAGAACACAACGCGCGGGGTCCGTAGAACTGAAACCGTCCGCAAATTTTTTGAATTAACAATTTGTGAAAAAAAAAACGTCTTTTTTTTCACATTTTCGCTTATATCTCCGTTCCTTGGCATATTTTATATATCATATGCATATAAGAAGCTGTAGCCTATCGAAGTTCCAAAATTTCTCCAAGTTCTATTGTTTTGCAAATGACTGCTGCAGTTGAAAAATGCATTGCTTATTTGCATTTGGGGCTTTGGGGTGGGGCTTAATTGGGGTAAGGGGGGGGGGGGGGGGTCGGGGGTGGGGGGTGAAATAGTGTCGGGTTTTTTTTTTATACAACTTATAAGAAATATTGTCGGATTTTGAAGTCATTAAGAGCAAAACTTTTCGAGTTATAGACAATTGAGTGTCCGGGCGCTCGGTCTCCCTTGACGGTCATTACGCTTGGCGCGGCAAGCGATTTGTAGCAGCTGCTCTTTTCTGTTTCTCTTTCTAATTTCTATAGGCATGAATAGACTCGTTTGTTGTTATATTTTTAAAAATATACCTGATTTTAAAAGGGTCTTTTTTGAAAGACTAAACCGAGTTGGTTTGGCATCGTTGGCATCATTATTCATGTATCAAACTTTAATCGCGTTTTTCTCAAAACTTTTGTTTTAAGTCGGTAAAAATTTCTCGAAAACCTTCGGACCGATTTCGCCTGAACTTTGCACACTTCTTTTTTACATACTAAATACTAGGTTCTGAACGAAGGATTTCTGTTTTTTTGTAATTACAACTTATTTTTTAATTAAACAAAAAGAGCAATTTTAGACAAAAATCAGAGTTTTTTTATTGCACCTTTGCCAAAAATTCAAAAATGAATATTTTGTTAATTCCTTCGGTCAAATCCAAGTTAAACTTATGTACTAAAGAAATCTTTTGGTTTTTTAATTTCGGATGAAGCAATCATGAGTTATCCTGACTACCGCATGGAAACTTTTTTTTTGAGGTGACTCGGTTCTCACCGCTACCACTGGCTTATTTTTCAATATTTTTTTATGAAAATTTAGCAGAATATTCTTAGAATAATGCTTAATAATGTAAAACATTTTAAAAATATTAATAAACAAGGTACTCTGAAAAAAAAAATCACGAAAATATGCTTTTTTTTGTATCTCAGCGCATTGACCCTGCGCATTGTGTTCTACGCAAAAAAAATACATAGGTGACCGTCAAAACTAGCCCTATATGTTTCATGATTTTACCTCCTGTCTACTGGACTAGGGGTGTATTTAAAACGCAGTATACCGGCGGCTCACTCTCGCTTTCCGATTAAACACATGCCGGAACGTCGCGTTTAAAAAAGACCCGGGAGTAGCAGCGTTAACATGGCCGCAACACGATAGTGTATGTGCGTGTGTGCTGCCCTCTGCCGTCATGATTTACAGCGTCCCCCGGGCGGCAAGCCGAGGCATCGCTTTAATTGAGGACCGCCACAGATATCGGTTAACCGCCGAACGGGACCGTTAGGGTGCCCGTTAGGGACGGTCGCGCACGGTCACCGTCTCAACGCGCCTTTGTAATGAGGCATTTTTCAAGGGGGACCGGCGTCCTTGTTAGCCCGACATATTTTATTACGAGTTTATCGCGCCGCTTTTTATTAGGATTGTCTTTGTTGCTTAATCCCGGACGTGGGCGCCGTTTGCCATTTTTAATAGTGGATATAATAGGCACGTGCCCCCGAAAAAACTGGATTAAACTGAAGTTACTTTTTGTAAAATTGAATTTTATATAACATCGGATTTATTAAATTTGAAATTCTTTCTAGGACGTTGACTGCATCTGTGTGGTCCAATGAAAAGTGGGATGGCCACCTACGGTTTGACAAATCAACAGAAACGCTGATAAGGAAATACAAAGGACCCTGCACAAAACAAATGGAAAGTGGGTTCCAATCGATTTGTCTAAAAATTGATTATATGATAGTTCTCGACTTTCTGAGCAAAAGTTCTCATGTACCAAAAGCGATCCTAATATTAGGATTCAAGATACAGAGGGATGAAGGTTGATTATTTGGCTATATTACTGAATATGCCTAATGTATTTTGCAGATCATAAACTCGGAGAATCTTGTAGTCTGCAAGAAATCTTTCAATAAAAAAGTTGTAGACAGTTGTTGAGAGGTCCATGACGATGAACCTTACAAGGTCAATTCAAGGTTAAGTGAATTTTTTTACATGTAAATTACTGTTTTCTAATGTGGCCATATATGAAGAGTTCGAGCAACTTCGGATATAAAGTCAATTGGCTACTCGATGTCACCCAAAGGTCATGTCTGTTTACTTGCCCTTGACCATGAAATTTACAAGGTCATTTCTAGGCTATTCCTGGCCACGTAGATCTTTTTAGCGGGAAGCAATATTTTCCATCCAGAAGAACGAATCTGAAACACGGTTGAACATCTTGACAATTAGAACTGAAAAGCATATCTATCTCTTCATTGTTGAAGTTTATTTATGGTTTATAATGTATAATAAAAATAACTTCCTTGAGAAGCCACACAGCGCTGGAGACAGTTCTTTCATTCCTCATAGCAGTGCTGGAACTCGAATACTGGAATTAGCCTTCAGCTGGTTGGTTACAGTCGTTTGAATGTTTTCTATGGTCCCAAAATGAGTCCTAGGTTTTTAATAAGAAAAAAGTAAGGACTCAAGTCAGGCGAATAAGGAGGCTGAGGCCACAGGAATGTTTTTACTGACTAAAAACTCGTTTACTGAAATGGCTGTGTGACAAAGCGCATTGTCGTGATGCAACATCAAATTGTTCTTGATGTTTGGTCTCACACGCATGACCCAAGTTTTCCAAGAACCTCTCTGTAAAAGTGTTGATTTACTGTTTGGCCTGGAGGCACAAACTCTTCGTGGACAATTCTCTGGCTATCAAAAACGCAAATCGGCGTGCATTTGATCTTCAACTTCCTCATTCTTGCTTTTTGGGTCTTGGAGAGCTTGAAGTGTGCCATTCCATGCTTTGGACGCTTGGTCTCCGGGTCGTACTCAAATACCCAAGTCCAAATCACACGTTCTATAAAATGGGATTTAAAATGGAATCATTTTCAATCGATTTCAAAAAATCAAGACACCTTTCTCTCTTGATGTCCTTTTGTTCCTGCGAAAGAATTTTTGGAACCAAATTTTTTTCATCCCCCATTCGTTAGTCAAAATCTGATGAACAGTGGTGTTATTCAAATTTAACTCTTCCCCGATCATTCTTGTCGTCAACCGACGATCTGAACGCACAATATCCCATACCTTATCGACATTTTCATAGGTTCTTGAAGATGAAGGGCTTCCGCTGCGTGGTTCATCTTCAATCGACTCTCGTCCTGCTGAGAATGCCTTAAACCACCGAAAAACCTGGGCTCTTGAAAAAACACTGTCGCCGTAGGCCTGTTAAAGTTTTGCAAGTATCCGTTGCGCTGTGTCCAAGTCTGAAGCAAAACCTGATAGCACACCGTTGCTCAAAATTAATGTCACTAGAAAAAACCGGTTTACGAAATCAGTCACAAAGAACAAATGACTCTAACAAGCCCTAACTTGTACTGAAGGTGCATTACATGTTAACCTATCGCCCTTTCCAAGTCCCGTCTTCGCAGTGTTGCTAGATCGGGCGCTACATTGCCAGTCTCATTACTTAATTTACACACCTCGTATATGCATACCTTATATAATTTAATTGAATTAAAAACTACATAGTAGAGAAGGGCTTCACCTGATACGTCTATACACAGCGTGCTATTTCAACGTTGTAGCCGTCGGCGTGGTTCTCACTTGATTTGTAACCCGTTTGGAATGTGACGGCGTTTCCACTCGATTGTAAAATGCAAATCACTGTTAGTAACTTAAATTGTTTCGGTGACAATTAAAAGCTGATTTATCATTTAGGGGAATAATTACTCGGTTTCGTTCGGCATTATTAAATACCTTTGTCATTTAACCGAAATAATGGACAGTGCAATTTAAATTCGTTACCTGTTCTCCCCTGGCTCGCGTATTCGATAAATCAAAAGGTCGGTCGTGGGGAAAATAAAGAAAAAATCCGATAAGCAGAGAAGAGATACTGCGCGAATTTTTTTTATCGGTTATTATATTATTTTATTGATATTATATCGGTTATAATATCTATTTACTGTCATTTACGTATATTATAAAAGGAACATCCAAAAAACCTTGACCGTTTGCAACAAGAAAACGGTTCGTTAGATCGTAATGTAACTTTGCATGGTTTTTGGGTGTATATTCAACTGTAAAAGGCACACACAACATTAGCCATTTCATGAAGATTTGAATTTCAGCCGTTGATGTTCTGAAAAACCATCAATTACCTGTTTTTTCCTGTTTTTTCAAATTCATGTCAAGGATAAAAAAAAATCCACAAAAATCGCAGCAGAACCTTGTAGGGGTTTTATTCCAGTTTTCAGAACTGCCCTTAGATTTCCTGTGCTACCCTTGGTTGCTGAGATATCGTCGATCAAATACAAAAGGGTCCTTTTTGATTTAAAGTTCGATATCTCAGCAACAAATGGTCGTTCGAGATTTAAAAAAAAGCAAATTGAAGCTGAATAAACAAGCTATCCGGTCCATACCATGGCTAAGTTAGAACAATTTTTTTTCAAGCTCGTGGACTTGAAAAAAAAGCAAAAAAAATTCACAATTTTTTTTTCTCACACCACTTCCTAAAATTGCACGAAAAAAAGTAGCTCTAAATTTTTTTTTTGCCGAAATATCTCAAAACTAGAAACTTGAAGCTTCAAAATGCTTTTTTTTAGACCTCGATAAGACCATTTTTCACTGAGATACAGCATTCTGAAAAATCACTAAAAATTCGGAAACATTTTTTGAACCTTTATTTTTTTCCATTAGTGTATTTTGAATTTGCACCTTTAATTTCAGCAGATTTTTCCCTTCTATATCCGTATGTAGAGGCCAAATCGCGTTTAACGAGAAGAAATGCAGAAAGACTACTGGTTGTGGCAACGTACGCTCAAGCAATGAAGACAGTAGGCAATATGTATGTACATTATTAACACATTTATACTCCTGTCCTTTTGGTCTTTCGTATGTCCTTCCGTCGATGACATTTGGCGTTGTAGCACCCTTTCCGGACCCCAGTGTTGAGCATGCGATTCCCAACAGCTACTAGTAGTTTGTAGCGAGTGATTAGCGATGACTCAATTCATTATTTCCATGCTAGACTCTAATCAGTTCCCGAACTTTTCTTTGACGCGGAAGAAGTCCTACGCAATGCAAAAACCGTTCGGGACGTTTCCACAAAGCTTATGATTAACGATCAACCCCCTCAATCCTCCGCAACCCCAGATCGGCCCCGGCGCGGGGCAAATCTCGACTGTAGCCGTTTGTCGGTAGTAAACTGCGAAGGGAGTAATTTACAAACCCGAGCCCTGGCGCGCCGCGCTCTCCACCCCGACGAATATCTTAATTGCGAAATTGTTGAATAAAGTAATTGCTTAGTTGCGGATCGCAAAGATTTATTTATTCACTTAGGGGTCCGTCTTTTATTCGGGAACAATGGGGGAGGCTCGAGACGCCGAGATATATGGGGATCTTGAAGGAGATAACGGGGGGATCCGTCAAGGAGGGTTTCTCCTCCCTCCGCTAGTGGGCTTTAATTGTATTACGGCGCGGAGTGCGTTTTGCAGCAAAATCGGCTGGGACGGCACGAGTATACTCGTAATAGGCCAGTCAATAGAGCTTTTCGACATGACACGATTGATACCTGAAATCCGACTACGGGATACTTTTAAGTTCAGTCCTTAGACGAAAACGTATATGAATTGGACTAAGAAATAGTTTTATAGGAATATTTAAATAGGAGTTTTTTCAGTTTTTTGCTTATAGAAGAAAAGCTATTGAAGCAATCACATCGCATCCAATAGGAAAGTTGTAGAGAATTCAAAAGCCTTTAGAATGCAAAAAAAAATCAAGTCGATCGGTACATTTTTCGCTGAGAAAAGTCGGAAAAAACGCAAAAAAATTACCTTTTCTTAATAAATTCGTAATTCGAGTATTTTTGCATTAGAAGAGTCAATCTTGTGGGAAAATGTAGGTAATATCACGAAGAATGAGTGTGCAAAAACTGGATCATATCCGATGAATAGTTTTTGCACAATAGTTGAATAAAGTTTTTTACATCTCATTTGGAATATTCCATAACACGTCGAGCGATAGATTAAATAACATTTTCTCGACGGATTCGAAACTACAGAGTGTAAACTACAATTCGTCCGTTTACTATGTTTCATTTAAATGCCATTAAATTGGTGTAAAACGCCTCTGAACACCGCGCAAAATGTTCGGCGACGCGCTGGCAGCCGAGCGAGGTAGAAGTGGCGGGGGAGCGAGGGGAAGCGGCGGCAGCGACCAGCAAATTTCGGGCGGTGTTCAGAGGCGTTTTACACCAATTTAATGGCATTTAAATGAAACAAAGTAAATGGACGAATTGTAGTTTACACTTTGTAGTTTCCGAATCCGTCGAGAAAATGTTATTTAATCTATCGCTCGACGTGTTATGGAATATTCAAAATACAATGTAAAAAACTTTATTCGACTATTGTGCAAAAACTATTCATCGGACATAATCCAGTTTTTGCACGCTCATTCTTCGTGATATTACCTACATTTTCCCACAAGATTGACTCTTCTAATGCAAAAAATACTCGAATTACGAATTTATTAAGAAAAGGTAATTTTTTTTCTCAGCGAAAAAATGTACCGATCGACTTTTTTTCATTTTAAGGGTTTTTGAATTCTCTACAACTTTCCTATTGGATGCGATGTGATTGCTTCAATAGCTTTTCTTCTATAAGCAAAAAGCTGAAAAAAACTCAATTTTTTTCACTAATTTCTTATTAAAAAAAAAAGTCCAACAATTTCCTAGTCCAATTCATATACGTTTTCATCTAAGGACTGAACTTAAAAGTATCCCGTAGTCGGATTTCAGGTATCAATCGTGTCATAAACTCACCCCTTTTCGAGATCTATTGACTGGCCTATAAACACAGTTCTTAATTATATATGTTCGGACAAACGCATTTTTCGCATATTAGACTGTTTTTTAGCATAATGAAGCAAACATTGACTAATGCAGCTGACAGTACATAAGAACTTTAATTAACGTTTTCAAAGAACCAAATCAACAATGTCACAACTTAACAAAACAAATAAAATGTAACAAAATAACTGGCAACTAAATGTTCGGATTTTTTTAAGTATTAATACGGCGCTACGTCACTGTTTGCCTTAATTACGGCCCGAATTCTTGCAGGCATTTTTTCAACCAAGCCTCGACAGAGTTCTGGTGAAAAGGTGTCCCAAATTTCGCCGATTTTTTCCTTTAAAGTAGAGACCGTTCTTTGAGGATCATCTCTCAAACCTCTTTTTTATCTTATGCCACAGTGTTTCAATGACATTTAGGTCGGGGCTGTTTGATGGCCGTGATAGGACGTTAATATGCTGTTCCGGGAAGCACTTTTTCGTTTTTTTTGCAATATGGGAAGCTTCTCAATAACTGAGAAAGTCTTAATAATACGAATCTGCAAATTGGTAGTTTTATGTTTTTTTTGGTGTGAGAATTACGAATTTTAAGCTTATTTTGACGTTGCTCCTAGAAGGCGCTAGTTTCGCCGTACTATTTTGGTAAATTAGAACATTTTTTTTATCTGTTGAACCATGCGTAAAACAGGTCGAGAATCTAAAAGACCGCTTAATTCTACAGAGAAAAGGTACTCTTGTTTGTAAAAGTGGTTTTGTTTTTTTTTTTAATCAAAAATTCACAAGATTGCTTATGATTTTGGTTTCTCATATTTTATGTTCTTCTTCCCTTCTCTAAAAACTTATGGGTGATAGGTGATAAGTAAAAACCAGCTCATATTTGAAATCAGCACATTAAAAAAAGCCAAAAAAATATCAGGGAGCGCGGCAAAAAATTTCAAGGGTGGCCAAGACTTTTGGCCAACCGATATAACGTAATACCGAATTAATCTTTGCCACGAGTAACTTTCCCAATGTCGCCTTACATGCTCCCCCAGATTAGACGAGAAGCCGTACCGATTCAAGTACTTTATTGCGCGGCATTGGCTTCAGAAGCTCGGGAATTATTAAGGAGCACTAGAATTTTATTATGTGTTCCAAAGGAACCGGAGAACTGCCGGATTAATGGCAGGCTGGCGTATACGGATGCACGCGATGTTATACAAGTCCCCGGTGCAGCATTGGTATTTCTGTTACGCCTTATATTACTCCGTTATAATGGCGGATGCGAGGATGGTGTACGAGGTGTGGCTATTAAATAACCGAATTGATGCTGTTACCAGCGCGCTGCGAGCGTGTCGCGACAAGTTTGAACAGAACTGTATCTGGTGATACTTTCCCCACCCTGAGCTCGCTGGAAAAGGCAGTGGATCGCTCAGTTTGACCGTAGCAGTCGTTTGAGTTAGTCTACGCACCAGCTACGCGTCGAAATCGAAGTGTTCAGATGGAGCAACGGGTTAATCTCAAGTTTCTTGTTAAACTGGGGAAAACTTTTACAGAAGCTTATGCAATGTTAAAAGAAGTGTACGGGAATGAATGTTGATCCCGCACACAAGTTTTTGAATGGTTTAAACGGTTTAAAGAGGGACGTGAAACGACTGAAGACGATCCGCGCCCCGGACGGCCCTCAACGTCAAAAATGGACGAAAACATTGAAAAATTGGTTAATTAATCCGCGAAGATCGTTGTCTAAGCATCGGAGGGCTTGCTGAAATAACAGGAATCGACAAAGACTGTGTTCGCCAGTTTTTGCATGAATCGATCAACATGCGCAAAAATGGTGCCAAAACTCCTCACTGTCAAGCAAAAGGAATCAAGAATGAACATTTGCGCTGACATTCTAAACAACATTGACACCGATCCAGGCTTGTTAGACACGGTGACACTGAAGGGGACAAAATTCGAAAGTGTGGAAGCGGTTAAAGTAAAAGCGACGAAGGTTCTGAACCAGCTGACAGAAGCGGCAGTGCTTTCAACAATGGAAAAGTCGTATGGAGCGGTGTAGAGATCGCCAAGGGGAGTACATTGAAGGCGAAAAAAGTTGCTACTGTATTTGGTAACGAATAAAAAGTGTTATGACAGCAGTTCGGTTATTTAATAGCCACACCTAGTATATAGTCATATATAACTTATTAATAATAAGTCATATTATATATAACTTCTAACTTGATAAACTTGTGGGATTATCGGTCAGTTTATATAAACAAAAGTTTCTATTTGAAAAAGTTTGTTTTAAAACATATAGTTAAAAAATTATCCTGGACTTTCGCCAGACCATGTAAAGAACTGATATAATACAAAACATGCATTAAAAATATTATTGGACATTTTGAATAAAATGTCAGTTATACAGGGTGATTCCAAAGTTCAGTCGTTTTTTTTTTCAACAGCGAGTAGAACTATTCTAAACAAACAGTTTTTCCAAATTACATTAACTTTTTATTTTAATACTTATTTTTTAACAAACTAAAAAATAAAAACGTTGCCATATTATTAATTTCGAAAATATATAATAACTTATCCGTCCCTGACTTAGATTTAAAAAAAAGGTTGTATAACGAAATTCTAAATACAAAAACGTTTAAGATAAGAAAATACTAAGAATGAATGACGTACTTATTTATTCGTAGGAGGTTTCTGTTTTATCAACTGGTAGATATGTAGAGTATTTTTAAACATAGAAGGTCTCAGTGGTCTGACGTAACCTTGTGTAACATATACGTCACACAATAATTTCAAGCGTTGACTCTAATGGATTCATTCGCTTAAAATTCATTCATCACGCAATAAGACTCACAATACATTATGGAGCCTTACCTGTTAACTATATCTGCATAAATTGAGGTTCTATGAAATTAAATGAATTTCGGAAACGATTCCGAGCCGGACCTGCTTCTAATAACAGCAGGTGTTCCCACTCCTATAGTGGGTCAAACATGTTGTCGGTATTATTCACGTTAGTGCGAAGCGATGTACTTAAATGGTCCGGCGGAAAAGAACTCAAAAGCAAGACACCCGCCAAGGGTGATAGACTTTACATCTGTTTTTATGTGCAAAAAAAATCGTTTTGAAATTTCTATGCACAAAAACGATCCTGTCTTTTATGACTTCTCCATGGACATTGAAAACTGTGCATCGAACCGGACTAAATTATTTCTGGCATTCGAACACGTGGCTTTCGTGAATGCATGTGGTACACATAATTGCCTAGTAAGGTGAACAATGATCAATTAATTTAGGGCCAATTGCGGGACCGCAAACCTTCCGGTTTATCGTCGGCCCTTGCGTCCGATCCAAATGCGGCGCGACGTTGCGCCCTTTGTCTGCCCGGTTCAATTGAATACGTTCCCATTTACGCCTCACGGGAAGCCGAAAGTTGCAATGTTTAACAACTTCCCAATTATAGCGCTGCCAATTCGGAGGCTCCTACGAGCTCAGGTACATAATAAAAGTTCGGTCGTTGGAAGAGATTTCAGGGCAATCGCGAAATAACCATTTTGCCGCGAAAATTAAATAATCTCGGTTTTCGTACACCCAGTCCAGGATTCCTAAATTATCACTTGGAGACGTGGCTATTAACCCATTCAGGGGCACATTTTTTCCTTAACACTTATTATAAAAAATAAGAGTGACTAAATGAAAAAATAGGTATAGGGAAATGAAAATCTACCTAAAATAACGTGTAGACTCAAAATATGCAATAAAAAGAGTACAATTTCACTTAAAATAAGGGAGTTGATGGCAACTTCCGGTATAACCGGAAATGCAGTCATTTTGAAAATTTTTTCATCAAGTTCGCTATAGGCCTATCAGCTTAAGGGGTTAGGTGAGTTTCAGAGGTTCAAAAAAAGGGTATTTTTACTATATATTTTTTTTTAAATACATACAATCATATATTTTATTTAAACAATTCAGCATGTCAAAGATACATATTTAAACAGTATTTTGTGAAATTTTTATTTAAAAATTCCGAAAACTCAGCCATTGGTACCTGATCTCCCTTGACGTCTCAAAAAAAAAATGCTCTTGCCGTGGACAGCATAATTCATTATTGGTTCATCCAAAATCAAAAAACCAAAAATATTTCGTTAGTACATGGATAAATCTCGTTATTGGACGAAGGAAAAAAAATAAAATAAAAACTGAATTTTTGACAGACTTTGAACAAAAAAACATATTTTTTGGTCAAATTTTCGCCATGTATTGGCTCGAAAAAAATTAGTTGTAATAATAATAAAAAAAAATCCTTCGTTCAATGATCAGATAATGTTATTTCAAAAATGTGTGCAAAATTTGAACAAAATCGCTTCATAACTTTTCGAGAAATCATGTCCACCGACTTAAAAAATTGAGTTTTGAGATAAACGCGTTTAAAGTTTTAAATTGAAATAACATGCAAAAAAAAATTGTTTTTAACTTACATAGAATCATCGATTCCGGCACCATAAAGCTGGCAAACGTAAACAAACATGGAGAAAGCGAGTAATCAACTGTCACACGCCTAGGGGGCGCATTCTTATCTGAAATCGACAATACCTGCGAAGCGCTACAGTGACGTGGCCTGATGGGCGGAACTTCCGAAGGGTCTATCTCTTAGAATTTTACTCGGATCGATTTGAAATTTTAGGAGAATATTTTAAACATATTGTACTATTTAATAATAAGAAAAAAAATAAATCGATTTTTTGAAATTTTCAAACCCACCTAACCCCTTAAGTCCAATTTTTAAGAATACAGTCATTTCTACAAACACTAATACTTTTAACGAATGGTTTGGATCATCCCATAGGTATATGATGTCCATTGACACTCTACTTAACTGGTTTTAACTAAAGAGAATTGCCAAAACTGGTTTAATCAATATCCCTAGTACTTACTTGATTGCGATAGAATATTTATAATTCAAAGACTCCGAACTAAAACAACGCTTGACTGCAACCAAAAAGACACGAGAGAGAAAGCGAGTATAAAATGCTTGAGGTTCTTTCAACATTTACGTAATCAAAAGTTTATTTGTAAAATCTAGTAGAGTACATTTAGGTAATTACAGGGTAGGGGACTAAAGAAGCAAGAGAGAGGAATTTACGAACATGTTCCTAGAAACCTGTTCCGAATGATATCCTGTGTGGAGGTAGTTTTATGCGTCTTTGCTCAATTTTATGCCTACAGCTTCTAGTAATAGATTGCTTTGGTAAAAACACGAGAATTTCTCAGTGCCCTTCCTTTGGAAGTTGTAGAATAGGAATACGTTGTACGTAGTGAATAACTCATTCAATAAAAGTCATTCGAGCAATATGCAGTTACTTACTTCAAGATGAGAGGGAAACTTTGAGTTTGTGGTGAGTCCTTTCTCATCGCGGATCAGGTTATATAGATGTGCATCAAGTTTGAAATATAAAATCGACATGAAGGGGTGAGGAGTTACAAATGTCATTGGAAGTTACAGAAAATTTAAAATGCTTTCATAAAATATGTATACAGTATATCAGGAAAATGTACAATGTAAGAGCAAATATTTTTGACCCAAACTTGTATATAGCCAGTTAGATGATTTAGCTGCATACAAAATTTCGGAAAAATATTTGTTTTTCATAATTACTTTTACACTCGACTGTTCTTACTTTTACACTCGACTGTACTTTTCTACTCATAAACATAAACAAATGTTATACACAAACACTGTGTACATAAAGTATGGAATAAAATTCATTATCTTCCAAACTAAAAATATTTTGAATACAACATATGAAAAAACTACATAGTATTATAGCAGTATGAAAAACGTTTTCGATATATTTCAGGTTTCAACCAGATGGGGCACCGGCCACATTACCCCAGAACTATACAGAATTATTATCTAATATATTATCTGAATCGGATTTTTTCCCAATAGATCGATCAGTAGATGAGGGGTTGTTGAGTGGCCTCTAGAATCTCCAGATCTTACCCAGTTAGATTATTTCTTGTGGAGGTCGCTTAAAAATTTGTAAAAATGTAAGACAAATGACACTTAAGATTTAAAAGAGAGAGTTGTATTGACAATTTCACGTCTGTATTTTCAAACCAAACGAATGCACGTATTTTTAACAGTTACCATGGCAACGAAAAAATATTTTCGGCAATTTCGGAAGGAGTGATATCTAGTAACAGTGTTAAGAAAAAAGCCAACTTTTTTATTTTTTTTTTTAGCGAAGCTAAGATATTTCTATTTAATTATTTTTTGCCTTCCCATTATTTATAAAAACACGTGGCAGTAGTTCATTCTTTTCACCCAATTTTGCAGTACATTTTCGATTATTTGTGGCTCTATTGCACGAATAACTCGATCGATGTTTTCCTTCAGTGCGTCAATTGTTTGTGGATCGTTGGAGTAACAACGGTCCTTAACATGTCCCTATAAAAAATAGTGCAACGGTGTTAAATCGCAGCTGCGTGATGGCCAATTAAAGTCTCCAAAACGGCTGATAACACGGTTACCGAATTTAGTCTGGAAAAAATCGAATGTTTCACGGCTTGTGTGACACGTTGCTCCATCCTGCTGGAACCAAAGCTCGTCCAAGTCCAAATCGTCCAATAGCGGCCGCAAAAATCAGTTAACATGACTCTGTAACGCATTCCATTTACTGTAACGCTGTTACCATCTTCATATTGAAGAAGTACGGACTAATGATGCCACCACTCCAAAACCCACACCAAACAGTCACTCTTGCAGGATGCATTGGTTTCTCTATGACTACGTGTGGATTTTCGAACCCCAAATCCTACAGTTATGTTTATTAACATGTCCTTCAAGATGAAAATGAGCTTCGTCAGAAAAAATGATTTTTCGATTGAAATCGGCGTCATTTTCAAACTCATTTAAAGCCCACACGGAGAAGCGATAACGAAGTGGATGGTCATTTTCCTTTACCTCTCGAGTAAGTTGCAACTTGTAAGCAAATAATCCGAGGACTTTATGCAATATTCTCCTCAGAGAAGTGCGACTGACATTAAATTGTTGTGCTCTATGACGAGTTCTAGGGTTTTCACGCACACTTTGGGCAACAGCAGCAACTCTTTCAGCTGTGCGCACCGGACGAACACGTGGATGACTTCTGTTATCCATAAGCATGCCAGTTTCACAAACTTTCCTTAAGAACTTTCTTACACCAGGCGCTGACGGAGCTTCATTTCGACCAAAAATTGTTCTCAATTTTCTCACTGTTTCTGCAACACAGCATTCACTTTGGGAACAACATTCACTCTGCATTTCGCCAATCATATTGACAGCATAGGGATATGACGAAAATAGTTTTAATAATCTAAAAGATTAACTGCAAAATTGACACTAGAAATAGACTATTCTAAAGTGGATAATACAACTACCAAAAATATATCATCAAATATGACGTAAACTAGTGAAAAACATCCACTGCCACCTATCCCTATCCCTTTTTATCCAAACTAAACGCGCTAATGCAACGGGACTCCTGAAATATTACGATCGCGAAGAAGAATTGACATCTGTAGGGCAAAAGGGCCACGAGAGGCGACAAGAGAAGCGTCCGTAAAGGACGGATAAAAGTTTTTCTGTTAATCTTGGCATCGCCTTGGGCCGGCTGAATGCGTGAAATTCTCGAGAGCGGGGTCGGAGAAGTAATCCGGCCTCCCCTTTGCGAAGCGATATGTGCTGTCTCTCTCTCGCAAATCCTTCGCGGACTGCTTAGATGTTTAATCCCAATATCGGGCGACCCACTGAGATATGATGCAATTTATCATCGGGAAATTTCTTTATTGAGTCCGTTGGTCCGTGATGGAATGCTGTCCCCTCTTAGGGGAACAGAAAAAAAAAATAAACACATAGATGTGATGAAACGGAGGGAGGGAGATGTATGTAAATACGCGAAGAAAGTTACGTACTTTGAATTGGTTCCAAAACTGGACCAACACTTATCTGAACCGATATTTTAGAAATATGGAACCATTCATTACCCTAGGAAAGATGGAAAATGTTTTCAAAAAATTCCTCAACCGTTAAAAAAAATTGATAAAGAGGTGCTCTACAATCATACAATGGATCAAGTTTGTCAAATTTGAGGAAGTATCTCAAAAACGACATTGAAAACCGGGCTGCAAACCCCGGTTTGCAAAAAAAAAAACAAACAGATTTGATTCAAAACTAGTGCACTCAAATTGCACTAATTTTTACCTGATTATCAATTTTTTTAACGCTTAAGGAATTTTTGGAAAATTGGACCTATTTTGGCTACCTTTCCTAGGCTACATCCATTGTACATGAAAAGCTAGCGATTTAGAAGTCTCAGTAGAGTAAATTTTGTACTAGTAGTCAGAGCCGTGATGTGGCTTAAAATGTTTTAGAATCATTTTGTCAAAAAATATATTTCGTACCAGGGAGATTATAGCTAACTGGTAGCTTGAAAGAAATGAAGCTCTAGAATTTTGGAAAAAAAATTTTTTTCTTTTAAATTAAGAATATTTTTGATTTTTTGTTCCTAAATCTAAAACTTTTCGAAAAATTTGTCCGCCCGTGGAGGGCTTTTTTGATAAAGGTGTTTTTAAAGATACGCTGTATTGCCGCCATTTGGTATGAAAATAGCAATAGCTAATTTTTTTTATAGTTCAATACATGTTTAATTAACCCTTCAAAAAGAAATCCTATTCCTCTACTCATTTTTCCACAATAAATGATCAAAATCAGGTTTTATTTTCGACAGCTAAAGTGGTGTTGAATAATTATAAAGTCACTAATATTGGATCTGGAGGTTCTGTCATCTTTTTTTTAACGCTACAGAATATACTCCAATGGGAAAAAGAAGCATGGTCAATCGCCTGACGAAGATAACACCTGTAGTTGCTGTATCTACACTGAAACAACTGCGGGTGTAGAATCTGTTACTGCTAAAAATAATTATATTAACATTGTTATAGATACAGTTATTGCTATTTCAGTCTAGACACCAGAAATTGTGTCTCGAAAAACTTTCCAAGTACGTTATTCTTAAATAAGTTTTGATACCACTCACATACTTAGGGCAAACTTCAGTGTAGGTACATTTTTTTAGTAAAGTAAAGAACCAGATATTACAATTTTCCCTACCTACTGCAATTGTACAGTGCATGAACATTATTAAGATAAATGGTCTCAAGGAAAGTGGAGTGTCCGTAATAAAAATAGCCTAGTGCGCCCTAGCGTGTGATAAGAAGCGCAATAAAAACAAGAAGTGTGAATTTTTGCTAGCATGTGGAACGTTTTAATTTACTACAGAATGTTGCCTTTGTGCACATCGTGACTATGAGGGTAAATAAGTAAATGAAATATACTAGTAACAAAAATTAAAGGATATTAAAAAAATCCAAATTTTTGGGCGATTTTCAACAAGGGATAACTCGGAGAAAAATGGTCGTACACAAAATAAAAAAAAAGAAAAACATAGCCTCAAGTGTAGTTTTCAGATCTGGACTACTGAAAGTTTTTAGCGGGGTTTTTTTTGCATTTTTTCAACTTCAATATGATTTTTTTGGCGACAATCCATATTTTTTGCTCAAAAAAATTTTAAAATTTTTTTTCAGCTTTTTTTTCAATTTTTTCCAACGAGTACCTAATGTTTTTTTTTGAATTTTTTTTTTCAACACTCAATTTTTTCCAACGAGTAATATTTTTGAGCAAAAAAATATGGATTGTCGCCAAAAAAAATCATATTGAAGTTGAAAAAATGCATAAAAATCGAAAAACCGCTTGTTACGGTGATTTTTGGCCGAAATGATAAATTTAAACCTTCAGGGCACTAAGAAAAAAAAATCGCAGCGCTTTGCAACTTTGAGGGTTTTTTGGGGACACTATGAGTTTAAAAAATTACCGACGATATCCTTCGTTCATCATTCGTTCATATTCGTTCATATTCAGTTATACCAAATTTTCCAAATATCCTAAAATTCGCAAATTTTTACTTTTTTTCAGCCAACATTATTGCTTAAAAAAAATTTTTTGTCAATCGCCCCCGATTGTGTCTTATAGAGAATGTTTTGCAGTTTCCAAAACCCTACCTCCATTTTCTGTACGATCATTAGTTCGCGAGTAATTGATTGTCAAAGTTGAAAAGGACTTTTTTGCTTTGATCGACGATAACTCCGCGGAAAATCATCGTACGGAGCTCGTTAAGATGTCAAATTAAAGCTGATTAAATTGTCTAAAAGAACTTTATGGTCGCATGATGAAAAAAAATTTTTGAAGTCCACAGACCATTTTAAAGACGAGGAAAAATTTGGAAAAAATTGTTTTTGTTGGTTTTCGGATGATTACGTGAGAACCGCTCCCGCTAAAAAGTTGAGTTGAGCACTTGAGGCTACAATTTCCTTTTTTTATTTTCTGTACGATTATTTTTCTCCGAGTTATCCCTTGTTGAAAATCACTCAAAAATTTGGAATTTTTTTTAATATCCTTTAATTTTGTTACTAGTTTATATCAGGGTAAAGATAATGGAAAATAATTTCACATATACCTACGTAAATATTATTCTTTTCGTGATTTTTTTCATGATCTGATGATGATTTTGATTCTATGTTTTACTATAAAACTGGAATAATTCCACGGTCTCACTGCATGAGCTTTTAACGAGCATACCGTTAGAGTGTGCTCCCCGGGAAAACCCGAGCGGTTAAAGGAGCTAACTAGAACCCATTTACGCACACTAGATGGCGATACCACCCAAGTAACACCTCCGTATCCTTTATTATATTTAACTAATTGTATCTCTTATGACCGATATGTTTATTAATCAAGTAAAATAATTGCAATCTCTCTAAAAAAACAAACGATAGATTTTAATCTGAACATTATATGTTGATTATCTGATATTCACAAAACACACCTTACAAACAGACGTAGGTGTTAGGAATCACATGCTCATCGCGCATGAGCATCATTTCCTTCCAAAATAATTGCGAGATTCAGTGGTGGCGTTAGTTTTATTGGGTGATAATAAAATTACATAGACGATGCAGTAAAAAGAAATTGATTATTTCCGTCACTGACTGTACCGCTTATTTCGCAACATTACTATTAACCACTGCTAAGAGTGCTCTGATTCTCGTCAATACGCATTCGATCGTTACAGCACACCTCTACATCTCTGCACGTAGAGAATACGTTATGTGCAGTTACACGATGAGACTGGTGAGATAAGAAACAAGAAGATAAGAGTAGAGAAAACTGGTTTACCGAGAAAGAAAGTCGGGTTGTACACCGTAAAAGTTTCCCAGCCTAGCACGGCTCTGATTGCAGGTGCTAATGAGTTGAGTTCACGCTCTAATTGGAAAGCGGCGTGCCTTCGGTTAACTTTTGCAGACTTAAAGCCAGTGGCGGGGGGCAAGAGACAAAAACGTGCGAGACAAAAAATTTTACACAAGCTTATGCAATGTTAAAAGAAAAGAAGTGAACCAGAACCAATGAGGTTCTGAACCAGCTGACGGAAGCGGACTTCCAGCACTGCCTTCAACAATGGAAAAGTCGTATGGAGCGGTGTAGAGATCGCCAATGGGAGTACATTGAAGGCGAAAATGTTGCTAGTGTACTAGCAACGTTTCCCATCCACCTCTTAATATTAACCAGTCACCTCTTACTATTAAAATTAAGAGCTGATATTTTCACAGGCTCATTTTTCGACATCCTGAACAATATTTTCAGAGTAATTTTTGAAAAAAAATAGTCGATTTTTTTTTATACAGTCTATTAACAGCAACACCTCGTATACTAGGAAAATTAGTTGGTGATGTCGTATTTGTATAAACCGAATACTTCGATCATAAAGTTAAAATATCAACTGTAAATTCGATTGTTTTATAGTAAATTTAACCATTTTCTATAAACCAAAGTTATTAAAATAAAATTATTAAAATAATGATATACATTGTTTAAAAAAGTTTTTTTTTACAACTGTGTTAAGAAAATATTTTGGAATCTTTATTACACCATGTGATTTAAATTTATTTGTTGAAATATGACCTCTTCGAATCCCCCGAGACGGCGCCACTGTTCTGGAATATGCAATTCCTTGAGTACACACAGTGGAATTTTAGCTGCCATGTGTTTGCGAAAGGGTGGTTTTCTCCAGAGGGGATTATACTCACAAATTGGTCTGCTAACCATTGTGAACGGGACATAATCTGAAAGCCCCTACAGAAACTGGCTCGTTTCATTCTAGCAAACGGCTGTAAAATGAGAAATTAAAAAAATAAAATCTCACAGACAGAGGTTAAGAAACAATTATTGAATGTCTCTATCAGTCGTTTTTGTGGCTCAACTGATCGTTTGCCCAATATACATGTCGCTCGAGTAATTCTCAATAAAATAAGGGCTTCCATTTGTTCCGACTGTAAATTTTCCGTTCGGTATTGCCAGGACACGTTACCGGAACAGGATATGTTTGTGCTGCTATGCAACGCTAACGCGATCCTATCAGGGTCGGGATCTGGTCAAGAAACATCGGCCAAAGCGGCCGCTTCGTTATTTTCGACTTGGGACTGGCGGTTTTCCGCCTTTCGTCAACAATGGGACGGAGTAAAGGCGAGGGGACTGTTGTATACGCTTCCTTTAGAAGGAAAACCTGAAAGCCGAGTTGTGGCTCTGAATGCAGAGCGCTCTTAGTTTATTAATATATGTCCAGGGGCTTTTCCGCATATTAAGCGTTTGAGGAAAAACAAAACATTATACAGGGGATTAGACAGACATAAAAAAATTATTGAGATGAATAGTGGCATGTTTTTAATTAATATTTTTAGGAAAAAAAAATCGATATCAAAAGTAAGTAGAACGAAGACGACCCCAACTTCCGGTATAAGTGTTATGGTGGACGCCGGAAAACACTGTTTTCAAACATTTTCAAAATCAAATCGAAGTCGAAATAATATTAGAAATATTCTAATGGCTGACTAACGCGAGACACCCTGTAAATGACAATCCTTCTGTAATATAATGTACGAGTATATAATTTTCTGTCACACTTGTGTGTGTGTTAAAGGAAATATCATTACAAGGGTTCGGAACGTGTGCTGTAACGCAAGGCCGGACTCGTAATCAGTCATGTTATTGACCGAAGACGACATGCAGGCCAGTAGACAGAGACTTTTATGTGTTCTTGAAACATATAGGGCTAGTTTTGAAGGTGTCCTATGTATTTTTTTGCGTAGAACACAATACTAGGGTTCCGTAGAGCTGAAACTGTCCGCTAATTTTTTAAATTAACAATTTGTTAAAAAAAAACGTCTCTTTTTCACATTTTCGCTTATATCTCCGTTCCTTGGCATATTTTATATAGCATATGCATTTAAGAAGTTGTAGCCTATTGAATTTCCAAAATTTTAAGCCCAACCCGAAGTCTCCAAGTGCTATTGTTAACTTGCAAATGACTGCTGAAGTTGAAAAAGTGCTATTTTTTCACCATTTTTTTACTTCGAAAGTAGGGCGACTATGATCATGAAATTTCTTGGAGGGACTGCTATTTGTAGTATGAAGTTACAAAAATTCATTCAAAAAAGACACAATTTTTCACAAATTGTTAATTTAAAAAAATTAGCGGACGGTTTCAGCTGTACGGACCCCGCGCATTGCGTTCTACGCAAAAAAATACATAGGAAACCGTCAAAACTAGTCCTATATGTTTCAAGAACACTGTTTGATGATTTTAGCTCCCTTGCCTACTGGATTAATGGGAGAAATAAAAAAGACAGGAGTAAAAATGTGTTAATAATGTACGTATAGTCCTTCTATTCTGAATTGAAAATGATAAATACGCCTGGGGAACAAAAAAGCGGTGCAACTTTATGATTCCATGGGCGTGCATATATCTTTTATAAATTCGAAAATTGTGAAATAAATTGTTTCATTCAAATCAATATAGGAGATTAAAATTAGCCTGCATACAAAACTCTTAATATTTGTAAACTAGCTTTCTAAGAATGTCACGAACTAACAGTTTACTAAAGTATGAAGTATAATTGTGTAGTGAGCTTAGCAATTTTAGAAAATATATCGGACAACCGTGATTTTTTTACCTATTTTCAATTTAGAATGGAAATTCTATACATACCTATTGCTTTCTGCATTTATTCTCGTTAAACGTAAGCGTTGGCCTGTGCATATGGTTGTAGAAGGAAAATGATCGTTCCACATTTACTGAAGTTAAAGGTGCAAAGAAATTCAAAATAGTTCACATGGACAGAGGATGACACCCCAACAAAATTATTTTCACGAATTTCGCATAGTTGTTTGTATCACTAACAGCACGCTTCTACGCACCGTCAGTGGCGTGGGTATACAGGGGCAATAAATATCAGCTTAAAAAATACGGTTTATCCTTTAATTATCGTAGAGTTATATAGTGCCGGCTAATTTAGTACTTTAAAAGTAAAAAATAGAGTTTACAATGCCGAGATATGTTTAAAGAGTTTCCATGAGTTGACATGGCTTCTGCATTCATTATGCATACAAACAAAACAAAAACAGTTCCCGAACTCTATTATTGCAGTAACTTCTAGCTTACGAGTACTGATCTAAGTAAACTCCTTAATGGATTATATAAACTTTCCGTTTTATATCTCGAAGACGATATAATTTTATAATCAGGGCGATTCCGTCAGAATGCTTAACTAGCATAACAGCGCTTCAGCATCATAAACTTTCCGTAAACAAAATGTCTGTAACTAGACAATGAAGAAGAGGCAGAGACTCAGGCAGCGTTTATTTCGGCAATTATCGTGTACATTTTCCGTTTTATTTCAATTTTAAACCTTTAATACGACTGCAGGGAAGTTCCAAAGAGAACTCGCTATATTGCTAATTTAGTCTGTTCCGCGTCCTGAATCCTTTCATCAATTCTGTTACGCTACAATTCGTTTACATTGTAGGTCTTACGCTGAGTTGTGTGAATCAAGTTGGAAAAGTGATAATAACAATAATTCTCTTGTCACAGATCTATGTTATGTCCAACTAAAGTGAAGGAGGTAAATAAAGGGACACAGGTAGACACCCCGTATATTTTTTTCTACCTCCATTTATCCTTGAACCCTTAACCGATTACGCTCAAAACTTAATCAGCTCCAGATCTGGTCAAGGTACATAAAAGTTTCTCAAGTTAATATAAAGACCGAGTTCCGAGTTATCATGTATACAAAAAGGATTAACATACGGATAGACAGACAGATCGACAGACTTAAAACTGTGATGTTTCAGAAAATTTTAGGCCTATTAACCTTTGGAGCGCCGGGGTTTTTGGCACTTTTTTTCCTTAAAAAATCCTAGTGATTTAATCCTACTTTGTACATTCAACCCCCATGCAGTACAAACTTCAAATAGCGTCTTATGTATAAGACGTTCCGGCAGCTAACGATCCGGAAAATTTTTAATTTTTTAAAATTCCAAGTAAATCCTTCTATGGGGTTTCGAGGATGAGGAATGCGATGTTGATAGTAATTTTTGCGTTACCCTTCAAAAACCACCCCTTTCTGATAAGAAACTACCCCTTTTATCATTTTTCTCGGACTCTGCCGTAAGTATCTACAATATTACTTTGTAATAAGGTTTTGAGAGTAGAAAATTCTCCAAAATCAGGAAAGATGAATTTTGTTTACAACAATAAAGTATATAATACTATACCCTTTTCAGGGGAGAGTACGTATTGCTCCTTTTTTTATCTCATTGGATAAGAAAATTATTTTATCAAATTTTAAACGACGTTCACTAAAAAATATTTATTGGCCATTCAAAGGTCAGTCAATAAGTCAATTGAATAAAAAAAAATCCTGAAATAGATATTTTACAAGAATAGGTTGGAAAAAACATAGTAGGCTGTCACTAGCCAATACCAAGCGTACACATTTTCCCTCCTTCGCCGTCGATTCAAAATCGGATTGGTTTTTATTGTGATTTTGGAATCATTTTGCCGTTCAGTGTGTGACTGATTGATGGTCTCTCCTTCAGTATTACCCGAAGCCAACGACGAGGACGTAGAGAGACTTTGTGGCTTCGTTTTTTACTATTTTTTTAGAATATATACAGTATTTTGTTTTTTTTTGAGTTCTTAGTATTTTGTTTTTTTTTTGTATTTTTAGAATTTTTTTTTAATTATCAATATTTTTATTCATTTTTTTTTCATTTTTTTTTTATACCCCCTTCCATTATAAAAGGAAATTATTCTTTTTGTGTGACAAGGCGGGTTGTCGTGATGCAACATCCAGTTGTTCTTGATGTTTGGTCTCACACGCATGACCCTTTTTCGAAGTTCTTCAAGAACTTCTCTGTAAAAGTGTTGATTTACTGTTCGGCCTGGAGTTACCATGCATTTAATCTATGACTTGCTCATTCTTGTTTTTGGGCCTTGGAGAGCTTGAAGTGTGTTATTCTACGCTTTGGCGCTTGGTTTCCGGGTCGTACTCAAACACCCAAGTCTCATCGCCAGTAATGAGGTTTCATGAATATTTGAATTTCAGCCGTTGATGTTCTGAAAAATCATCAATTACCCGTTTTTTCCTGTTTTTTCAAATCCATGTCAAGGATAAAAAAAGTCTCCTCAAAAATCGCAACAGAACTTTGTAGGATGTTTATTCCAGTTTTCAGAACTGCCGTTAGATTTTCTCGAGATATCGTCGATCAAAGACAAAAGGGTCCTTTTTGATTTAAAGTTCAATATCTCAGCAACAAATGGTCGTATGGAGATTTAAAAAAAAGCAAATTGAAGCTGAATAAACAAGCTATCCGGTCGTGTGGACTTGAAAAAAAAAGTTCGTGGACTTGAAAAAAAAGCAAAAAAACCGTAAAATTTTTTTCTCACACTACTTATATCTCAAAACTAGAAACTTTAAGCTTCAAAATTCTTTTTTTAGACCTCGATAAGACCATTTTTCACTGAGATACAGCATTATGAAAAATCACAAAAAATTCGGAAAACTTGTTTGACCCTTTAATTTTTTCCATTAGTGTATATGCAAGAATTTTTTCCGCCAGAAACAATTTCCACCTAATAAATATGGTTACTGGACGACTTAACTTTGCACAATTTATCGCTCCCGAAAGTAAATTCTCGAAAGCAATTCCGACGAAATTCATTACTCACACGCATCCTCATAATACCCACGAGTTTCGCCTTCCAGCCACGTCATATTTCAGAGGGCCGGGAGACGGAAGCATGTCGGAAAATAAAAATATCCTTTACATCGTTTCCGAGGTAAAAAAATCCCATTACGTACCTTCCGCCTTCAAAATTTAATAAGAAAACAATAGGAAGGGGGTTCGAACGTGCTTTCCCCTTCAACCTCGGACAGATTGTGTTCGCTTCTGGTTGTGTTTCGGTGGGAAGATGCGAATCATAACGAAAACATCAATACGATGTAAATGATGTAAAGTATGGAACATCCAAAAAAAAAAACGTCATCAAAGTTGGCCGAGAAAAAAAAGACGTATTTCTATTCTTGATCGAATTTATAACCTTATTTACTTGTCAAGACTGTCACATCATATGACAGCCATTGTTTATTTTACAAATTGTGACAGTCACTTGTCAAAAGTTTGACATAACCGAAAAGCTTAGACATGACCGCTATTTCCATCTCTCTCGTTCATAGCTAGAGTTGATGACGTTTTTTTTGGATATCTATACTATTGTATCATCCTATAATTGTACCAGTCATCAACAGCGTCCAGGTTCTTAAGTCTCAATTAGAGCAGACCGCGATATTTTCTGTATTAAAAAGTACTGAAAATTTGGGGATTTATTTTTTATATATATATTTTTTTTAGTCCAAAAAGTACTCTAACCTACTCCGGATTGTGGAGGGAGGTGGAGGCAATAGTTGGAGTTGATGATAGAATTTTTTTGCCGACCTCAACTGACTAACCTTTTCAAAATGGCGGACATTGCATTAAATTTCATGAAATATGAATTTTTTCTCGAGTATTAACGAGAAAATAATGTTATTGTTAGCTTTTCTTGATCTATAGTCATTTTCCTCAATCAAATAATACTACAGAATATATTTGACTAAATTTTCTATTTGCAATGATGGCGGATTCAAAATGGCGGCCGGATTTCTCAAGAAATGGCGCGTTTTTCATTATAAAAAGTAAATAGGAGTTTGTATCCTATGTCATTTCATGTTTTAGTAACATTTTGAGTTATTCCTGGTGAAAAAAAGTCTGAAATCCAAGATGGCGGATTCAATATGGCGGACATCATTCTTGAAAATTCAAAATTTGAAAACGGAAAAATTACGTCATATTTTACGTAGAATTCTGATGGAAAATGTCCTCTCCATCTTTCGCTCGAAAATGCATTGTATCTGAGTAAAAAATTATTGAATGTAAAATTCATGTTTCGGAAATTTTTCCGAAGTCATTTGTAGTTTAGCCCTGTTTCTTAGCCGTACAGTAGAATGTCATCATCTGTGAACGTTTCCCAACTTCCACCACGTGGAGGTGAACAGGGATGGAAGTCTTTTTTTACATTCTTCAATTTTTTTTTCTATTTTTTCTCAAATTTTTTAAAAATTCATTATATTTTTCAATTTTATTTTATATTTGTTTAGTCCAATTTTTGTATGTATTTTTTCTAATTATCTTGGTGATAGTTACTTGGTGATTTTTCACCAGGAATAACTCAAAAAGTTACTAAAACATGAAATGACATAGGAAAAGTATAATTACAAACTCCTATTTACATTTTATAATGAAAAACGCGCCATTTCTTGAGAAATCAGGCCGCCATTTTGAATCCGAAAATCGAAAATTTAGTCAAATATATTCTGTAGTATTGTTTTGATTGAGGAAAATGACTGTGGATCAAGAAAAACTCACAATAACATTATTTTCTCGTTAATACTAGAGAAAAATTCATATTTCATGAGATTTTATGCAATGTCCGAAATTTTGAAAAGATTAGTCAGTTGAGGTCGGCAAAAAAAATCCTATCATCAACTCCAACTACTGCCTCCACCTCCCTCCACAATCCGGAGTAGGTTAGAGTACTTTTCGGACTAAAAAAAAATATATAAAAAAAGAAATCCCCATATTTTCAGTACTTTTCTCCATAAAGTTAGCCATTTTTTTTCTAGAGCATTTAATCACAATTCTAACCCCGCAAATCGAAAGATCACATCCGAAAACGTTAGGATAAGAGGTTTGTATTGAGTGAATTCATTAATTTCCCTTCGAGATTGACGCTCCAAAAAGGACGAAAAATTGTGTCCAAATGCAGTTATTTTCGCCTTTCATATCCCTAGGTTCAACATTTTCGATCTGGAGACCACGGAAAATTAAACATTTTGATCTGGATAACACAAACGCCAGATAATTAAAAAAATAAATTGGAAATCCTAACCGACTGAATATTCTTTGTGCTTAGTTCACTTTTCTATTTTGCAGACAACGGAGGCAATAAATTCAATTCCTTGTTATAATGGTGCTGCAGGAGACCAAGCGCTACGACGCTTAATTAAATTCCCTGTTTCTTTTTTTCTCATTCGCTATATATGTATGTGAGTCTCGCAAAAACGGCGTCCAATTAAACGGCATGTCGGCAAATCAGCTGTAGTTGTGAAAATTGTTTCTTTCAATTTGTCTTCCGGTCGGATTGATTTATCGGGCAGGCCGTCGGCGGGATGTTTTTATTTATGTATCTGGTTTTTATCGAATTTGGCAGGTTTCTCTTGGTCAACCTTTCGTATCGCACCACGCTCAAAAAAAACTTTCTTTAGTTGTTCGTTTACTGGCCCTACCTAATCGAGGCGAAGCCAAAAAAGTTAATTGAAACATTCCTACAAGGGGGTGAACCAACTCATCCTGATTATAACCCAACCAACAAATAAAGGAATGAATGATCACAAATCAAGCACTACAGATTGGCGAAGATATTAGATGAGAGAGAGAGGTATCAGGTCCTCTATTTCAAAAATTAAATTACGAATTGTTTCCCTACTGCATACCTCCATCTAAATAGAAGATGTAGCTCCGATGCAACAGCACCGCACCGATGATGCAACTGCAAAGTTGTAACCACCGATAACTTTCGAACTTGCAGCAATGCTAATTTGCCAACAGGTGAGTCGATCTTGAGTTAAACAAAGGGGGGTTTGATTGATTCGGTAAACGCTTCCAACTCAGTCAATTCTAGTGCACAACTTTATTTGGAAGATAGATTATTTGTGACGGGCTTACACTGCAACGACTCCGCTCGATTCGTCTTTCAATTCGACCCTTTGGAACTTTCCGATGAGCTTCCGTGGTCGATTTATTCAGGCAAATAATTCTATGTATAGGGGTGAATTCTATAAGATGGTTTTGTAACAGATCGATAATGTGCAATAATGATACTTATATGGTCAGTTTCAGAAGTTTTATCAGTGCGATATTTTATAATACACTAATGGATACAATTAAAGGGTTTCCGAATTTTTAGTGATTTTTCAGAATGCTGTATCTCAGTGAAAAATGGTCTAATCGAGGTCTAAAAAAAAGCATTTTGAAGCTACAAGTTTCTAGTTTTGAGATATTTTGGCAAAAAAATTTTTAGAGCTACATGTTTCGCGCAATTTTAGGAAGCAGTGTGAGAAGAAACTTTTGCGAATTTTTTTGCTTTTTTTTTAAGTCCACGAGCTTGAAAAACATGTTCTAACTTAGCCATGGTATGGACCGGATAGCTTGTTCATTCAGCTTCAATTTCCTTTTTTTTTTTAATCTCGATACGACCAATTGCTGCGGAGATACCGAACTTTAAATCAAAAAGGACCCTTTTGTTTTTGATCGACGATATCTCAGCAACCAACGGTAGCACAGAAAATCTAAGGATAGTTCTGAAAACTGGAATAAACCCCCTACAAGGTTCTACTACGATTTTTGAGGAGAACATTTTTTTTATCCTTGACATGAATTTGAAAAAACAGGAAAAAAAAGGGTAATTGATGGTTTTTCAGAACATCAACAGCTGAAATTCAAATCTTCATGAAATGACTAATGTTGCGTGTGCCTTTTACAGTTGAATATACCCCCAAAAACCATGCAAAAGTTACATTACGATCCAACGAACCGTTTTCTTGTTGCAAACGGCCAAACTTTTGAAAAAAACCGGCTGAAAGCTATTCTAATATACGTGTTCCAGCACTGCCATGAGGAATGGAAGAAAAGTCTCCAGCGCTTTTTGGCTGCCCAAGGAAGTTATTTTGAAGGAGGCAATACTGAATTGTAATTCTATTCGAATAAATAAGTTAAAAAAAAATAGTCTCATTACTTAATTTACACACCTCGTATATAATACTGTACGTTTTACAAATGCCCACAATTAAATGACCATATACGCACCCCCTCATATCTACTTGCTTGGTGGTTCTTCGTTACTTGCCGTCAAATATGTCACACTGACGAGATCTTATAAGCTTCATCACTTGTACATACAAAATACTTTCATTAGATTGGTCTGGTTTCCCAAATAAGACCAGTATTTAATATTTCCTAAACATCCTCTAAAACACACTCGACCATGTTAGCCTTAGTTTCTATCGTTACTGCCATCAGTAACGATCGTTTACCGTGAACACTGTGACTTGTACTCGTACCGCTGGGCTTCGGCTAATGGAGGTGATGAACTCCATTTAGATGCCATCAAGGGTCGGACTCTTGGCTCGTGAATTACCAATATTGCACTCTGTATCGTTTCGTGTCATAGTGAACGGGAAGCTAAGTGGATCTCCTCGAGTATCAAATATCGTGTAGGTAAGACATGGAGTTTCCTGTCTATCTATAAATGAAAACAGAGTGCGACAGCTTTGATTGTGGTAAATACTGCTTTGAGGAAGTAACTTCGAGATACTAAGTAGGTTTACTGAACATCATAACTGGAGATTCGAAATTGCCAATGAAATTCTTATTAGATGTGGTCTCAAAATGATGCAGTGTTAGTGATAATTTAGTATTACATTTCAATATTAGAGAAATGAATCTAGAGAAAATGAAATGAAAAATGAATGAAATGCAACGTTCTTCTGGGATATTGTTCCTCATCGGTGCAGCTTAAGTAATATGGAAAAGAAGCAGAAATAAATGATGGGACATATACCACAAGGAGAGAATAGCAGAGCCAGTCCCATTTGCAGTTTCGCATTAGTCGCTTCAGGGCAGTTGCTGTGGAGTAAACTTAAGGGGTATACCTATTTGAATTGTCTAAAATTATTTTTTTTTTTTGGATTTTTGTTAATGATTCAATTGAACAATCAAAATGGAATTTTCAGGGTTTATTAAACATATCAAAAGGTGTATAAAATAATTTTTTGTTTAATTTTTTCTTCCAAAATGACGGCAGTACAGTCATCTGAAGCAGCAGGTTTTTTTAGGAGGTCTGCGGCCTTACGAATAAAACAATAGGGAATTTTTTTTTTTCATATTTCATATTAAATTTAGCAGAGTACCTCCACACGATTACAAAAAAAATATTTTTCGCAAATTGACGTGAATTTGAACTTTTTTTTTTTTTTTTTAATAAAAAATTGACATTTAAACGTTTATAAAAAACGTAATTATCAATCAATCATAATAATCGTAGAAAATTTCCCGTAGAATACGATGGTATTTTTTAAATGTCAAAATTTAGCAATTTTTTAAAAGTTGCCTACCATACTGGATCCACCATTTTGTTTTTTGAAAATCTGACGTTAGATTCGTAATCAGCGACCCCAAAAACCTAGGAATATATTATTCACTTGCCATTTACTATCTCACAGGATGAGAAAAAACGCTAAAACCACGTTTTTTCATCTTTGGGCCGTTTTTTGGGCCAGTTCCTGGTCGACGCCCATTATGAATTAAAAATTAATCGAAAGTACAAAAAAAAAAAAAGAATTGAATAAAAAAAATTTAAAAAAAATCGTGTCATACTTTTCGAAATTTCGATTTTACACTTTCAATCTTCAAAATAAGGGTGAAAACTACCCCAATAATTTTGAAAATATTTTTATCGTATTCTACGTAAAAAAAAAACATCGAAAACCATTGCAACTTTCTTTTTAATTTTTTTCATTTTCTTACCGAGAAAGATTGAAATTTTAGAGTCGAAACGAAAATTTGTATTTTCTTACCCTCCCCATCCCTCTCCTTGTGATTTTAGGGAAGTTAGTTTTTTTAGCAAGTATTATCGATTGTGATATGTTTCAAACAGACATTTTTTTGACCTCACTTAGTTGGCGTGAAATGCCCCATATTTTTTTATATCTATAGCTAGATATGTCAATATACAAGGTGTTTCATAAAATAAATAATACTATTTATTTGTATGTATAAATTGCAAGAAATCAAATCAATCAAATAAAAGAAAAATATGTTGAAATACTATAAATTTTAAAAGTCTATAAAATACTCACTAGGGACCCTCACTATTATAGTTTTTATTTTAATCAGTTTTTCGAGGGAAATTCAAAACCGTAGTCATATACCTAGTTAGGGTTACTATTCTGGTGATGTTACGACATTTACTGTTTTAATAAGAGATTTCAATTAATTGTATCCATCATACTCGTAAGCATAATAAGTAATCTCAAAATGTAATTTAGCTTCGAAAAGGTCAGGAATCCATAAAAACACTTCGTCGCACGTTTCTACCCCCTATAATTAGACGGCGCCACCGAAAGTACATAAAACGGGAGCGTTTCCCCTAACGAAGTCAATAATTTTTTTTCACAGTAACGCGCTTTCTGTCCGGCAAGTGATTCATTTTTTATTTACGGCGTTTCATAAACTCCGAATCGGCCTCTCGTCCGACGACGATTCCCCCTAAGCGGTAAACTTTTTCAATAAAAATAAATGTAAATGTGCCATTTTAAATATAAGGCTTAATTAAAACTCTCCCAAGGAAGCCAAAAAAAAAAAAATTGAATGGTATTGGACACTGAGATCACAGTGAATTTACCTACATACAGTGTGTCCACGTTAAGGCCTTACCACCCTTGTAAAATCTTTATTTTTCGACCGATTTTGATGATTTTTTTATTAGGTTATCTACCTGAAAACTAATTAACTGCTTTTTTTAAATGTGTCATTACTTAATTTACATACCTCGTAAACGAAAAGCAAATCAGTTGAGTAGATTCTTATTCGATTTTATACTTCGCAGCTCCTCGAGAACCCTTGTCTTCCGGCATGATTTCGTACGAGATGTAAATAATACAGAAACAAAGGTCCATAAAAAGAGCACAGCAGGCGGAAAGTCGGAATCAAACATATTCCACTTCTAGTTTAAGAGTTTAAGAAGGGAAAAAACGCGTATAAAAGTTATATAAGAATACAATTTCTATTCAAATAGGGCAGCAACTTCAATAATCCCCCGATCAATAGACCAATAGAAATGTGACTGGGTCTGTTTTGCCACATAAGAATTTCCAATAAATAAATACGGGATGCAGACCCCGAGCTTATAAATAGGACAGTAAGAGGCAAGCTGAAGAAGCGGCCCAGAAGGGTTTGTTCGGCTTCTAATAAACCATGCCCTCTGACTTTCTGACTCCCGACCATTGAAAATATCGATTTCTGTAGGTTAAGGTTCTCGAATTTAAATTTCAAACTGAATTTTTTTCGTGAATCGCAAAAATAGAGAAATACGATTAACTGAAAATGTACCAGACCAATTACCAACGTATTTGCGTTAAAATAGAATGCGCAATATAAATTCCATTTTAGAAAGCAGACATTCCTGGACATATCGTGGGGATATTAAATTGCTCTATGGCTCGCTATGCAATAGATGGAGTTCAGTTTTTTTCCTTTTTTACAGAGGCAGTACAGTCCATAAAACCAAGAGCTGTAGATGGCTCGGCTTTTTTTTGTTCTGTTTTATGTGTACCTACTTTTGTTTCATTATCATGCATATTATATATAAAAACTATAAAGAAAGTATATGTTTTAGAATTCGTGTTCGCAAATTAATATAATTTACAGGGCGATGTAAATTGAAATTGACTTTTGTCAATGTTTGATTGTGTATGTATGTTAACTAGAATAGAGGTTAACATGTATGAATAGAGATGAATTAAAAAAATTTTCTTTGCGATTTTTTTGGCCCAACTATTGATTTAAGATACAAGTGACTTATTTATTGTTTGTTATTTTTAAGTAGTAGTTTCGTGTTAAGATGGCCAAATTGTAATTAAAACCATTTTTGTACTAACAAAATAAAGTTTAATAAAAACACAGTTGAAAAACAATGGGTGATTTTTTGCACAGTATGCACTGCAATGGCAGACTTTATAGTGCTTTGAAGCGTTTTAAATGTTTTCAGATCAGTTACGGTGTGATTAGTATGGGTGTGAATAAAAAACTTCAATCAAACATCATTGTGATTATGTGGAAAATATTTCGCTGAAAATCGGCATATAGGCGTAACATGTCATTAGGAACATAATTTCTCAGTGACATTTCCCGGAATATTAACAATTTAGGCCATTTTCTAAAGATTTTTTTTTTTGGAAAATCACTTTGACAGTTGCCAAATGTTAGCTGTCAACTTAGTTAGAATTGTGAAGAAGAAGTTATTGTCACCAAAAGTTTTTATCAACCTCCAATATTAAAAAAAATCCCATATGGTTCCAACTTTATGGCGATAATTCTATTTCGTCAGCAAATCACGGGTTTGTTTTACGAATATTTGTGTCTACTAAAACTTTAGTTAAACTACGCACAGGTACATTACATCTGAGTTGCAGTATATCCCTGTGTAGGAAGCTAAAACCCCATTATCATCTTCACGAACAACCCTCGTTAAAACAGTTTACAGCACCTTCCGTTTATCCCCTTGTTTATTCTTCCCGGTTTTCCATCGTTTATCAAAGATCCACGGGCGGCTTAGGACTACGCATCTTCTAAATCCATACTTATGTTAATGAATGTCAAGTGCAGGACTCGTGTCGTTGACACCTTCTGGAGAGCGCTACAGGATCCACGAGACACAATTAAACATAATCCTGATGGATTAGCGGTAACGCGTCAGCTCCGGGCTAAAAATGAGATAAACCACGTATACTTTGCCAAGAGCATATTATATCTTTGTCGCAGTTTTTCCAGTACATTTTTTGAGGTTCACTAAAAAATATTTATAACTGGATTTTCCTAAATATAATTTTTTTTTCTATCGGACTTTCTTTGACTATACCAGGTTCTTTAGATTTTCCGGAGTATGACTGTGGCTATGGACTTCTTCGGATCGGGACTTTTCGAGAGGAAATTCTGAATTCTAATTTGTGCTACAGTCAAATTAATGTTGATAACGGACAATTTTTTCATCAATCAAATAAGTAGAAAACGCTAAATTATAAAGTTATAAAAAACATCTATATAGCATACTTAAAAATAATCCATTAAAATAAAATGTTATATATTCATTAATCCGACTAGTCTGTCAAGGAGGTTGCAGGAGTTCGGATTAAAGAGGTTGCAGTGTATAGATATGCTTCCTCTGCTGCGTAAACCGCTTTTTTTCCATTTTAGTTTTTTTGTTTTTTTTTTTATAACACTACACTAATGGAAAAAAATAAAAGGTCAAACAATTTTTCCGAATTTTTAGTGATTTTTCAGAATGCTGTATCTCAGTGAAAAATGGTCTTATCGAGGTCTAGAAAAAAGCATTTTGAAGCTTTAAGTTTCTAGTTTTGAGATATTTCGGCAAATCATTTTTTAGAGCTACCTGTTTCGCTCAATTTTAGGAAGTAGTGTGAGAAGAAGAACATTTTGCGAGTTTTTTTGCTTTTTTTTTTTGTCCACGAGCTTGAAATTCATGTCAAGGATAAAAAAAATCTCCTAAAAATCGCAGCAGAACCTTATAGGGGGTTTATTCCAGTTTTCAGAACTGCCCTTAGATTTTTTGTGCCACCGTTGGTTGCTGAGATATCGTCGATCAAAGACAAAAGGGTCCTTTTTGATTTAAAGTTCGATATCTCAGCAGCAAATGGTCGTATCGAGATTTAAAGAAAAGCAAATTGAAGCTGAATAAACAAGCTATCCGGTCCATAGCATGGCTAAGTTAGAAACATTTTTTTTCAAGCTCGTGGATTTGAAAAAAGAAGCAAAAAAATTCGCTAAATTTTCTTCTCACACTACTTCCTAAAATTGCGCGAAACATGTAGCTCTAAAAATTTTTTTGCCGAAATATCTTAAAACTAGAAACTTGAAGCTTCAAAATGCTTTTTTTTAGACCTCTATTAGACCATTTTTCACTGAGATACGGCATTCTGAAAAATCACTAAAAATTCGGAAAAAATTTTGACTTTAATTTTTTCCATTAGTGTATTTCCTAGTACTAATCCTTCAACCTCACTAACACTACTTGACACGGCAGAGCGAAAATGCTCGAATTTTATCTCTTCCGCGTCGTTATCGCAAATTTTATTAAAAAGGCAACGAGCAGAGTATTGCATTACACAGATGCAAATATCGCGCCGAGGCTGCAGAGCAGAATGCACAATGCCACTTCCGCGTATGCAGGAATTACGTTGCTGCGAGTTCCCTAGACGTAATTCAAGCAAAATGTATATGTGCAGTCTAATATCTCCAAGTGGAATAATCAAGGCGATGTGTGTTGGCAAACGCAATGAGGCTAATTGTCACTAACCAAGTTGAACTTCCCCGAGTCTAATGTAGGGCGTAAATGGAACGATATTTTGTTGTGACCATTTTGTTTTTCGAATATTCACCATGTAAAATAAGTGGGCGAAAGGATGTTATCAGATTATAAATATTTAAGTAATCAGTAATTACTGTACTTGGTGTTTCATTATACACTAATGGAAAAAATTAAAGGGTCAAAAAAATTTTTCGAATATTAAGTGATTCTTCAGAATGATGTATCTCAGTGAAAAGTGGTCTTATCGAGGTCTAAAAAAAACCATTTTGAAGCTTCAAGTTTGGAGCTTCTAGGTTTGAGATATTTCGGCAAACATTTTTTTAGAGCTACATGTTTCGCGCAATTTTAGGAAGTAGTGTGAGAAAAAAATTTGCGAATTTTTTTGCCTTTTTTTAAGTCGACGAGCTTGAAAAATTTTTTTTCTAGCTTAGCCATGGTATGGACCGAATAGCTCGTTTATTCAGATTCAATTTGTTTTTTTTAAATCTCGATACGACCATTTGTTGCTGAGATATCGAACTTTAAATCAAAAAGGACCCTTTTGTCTTTGATCGACGATATCTCAGCAACCAACGGTAGCACAGAAAATCTAAGGGCAGTTCTGAAAACTGGAATAAACCCCCTACAAGGTTCTGCTGCGATTTTTGAGGAGACAATTTTTTTTATCCTTGATATCAAATCATCATGAAATGACTAATGTTGCGTTGGCTAAGTTAGAAAAAAATTTTTCAAGCTCGTGGACTTGAAAAAAAGCAAAAAAAATTCGCAAATTTTTTTTCTCACACTACAAAAATTGCGCTAAACATGTAGCTCTAAAAATCTACTTTTTTTAGACCTCGATAAGACCATTTTTCACTGAGATACAGCGTTCTGAAAAATCATTAAAATTTCGGAACATTTTTTTGACCCTTTAATTTTTACCATTAGTGTATTTTTTACTATGGCATTATCTCTTTTTACGATGGCATTATCTCTTTAAATATGGAAACAGGTTTCCAAGTAAATGCTGGAGGGATGCGCCTGATTTTATATGTCACTATGTATAAGTCTGCATACAGGATGTGTTCAATAAAATGTATTATATTTTAAATGCCCTATACAGAACAATGTTATAGTAGAAATCATATTACCTTAGTAGAAGAAGAAGAGATAGTCAACACGACGATCATTGTTTCATCTGCAGTTACAGATAAATAGTCGGACTTAAAGTCTAACGAATGTTGATGAATATGATGAATGAACTTGTCACGAATGAACTACTTTCTACATTAATCACAATTAATATTTAAAAATAGAAACGTTTTTTTTCGCTGATTTTTTTGTGGTGTTGCAAACCTGGAATCCTTAGCACAAACCACCACTGGTCAAGTGTAATCAGAATAACGAATGTTGATCCAATATTTTTTGACGTAACATTTTTACGGAACAGAAATTTTGAAATGATAACTAACGTACGATTTTTTTAGTAACCTGATCCGGAAAACTAAATTTCCTGTGGCCTCAGCTGAGGTTATGAACGAAACACCAACGCATTGTCAAGAAAATCAAAGAGATTAATGAGTACTTGTGTTTTCCTTGTTCTTCTGTTACTTAAATTTTATTTCACATCCTATATATAAGACTGCGATAAAAATAAAGTTTCCTTTTTTACAGTAAAATAATTCAAATTATTTAACAGTTCTGACGCCCTGTTTTGCGAAATTAAGTCATGACACTTATTATTTGCTCGACCAGCTCTGATATTTTTTTATTTCTAGTCGCTCGGTAGAATTTGACATTAATATTAACAGAAATAATACGAGCCGAAGTCTCGGGCTACAGACACCGACTCGAATACCATTTTATGATATCCCTGTGACCGAGAAGAGTCGCGTCGAATATCAAACATTCTCGTTTTTCTCTCTGAGGCTCCGGTCAATATTTACTCGGTCGCAGTCCAGGCAGGCAAAATAAACCCCACCTCTGGAAAAGAATGCGCCTTTCCGTTTGAAAGAAACAATTTGGTGTAACAGAAAACCGAATAAAATTATTTTCTACACTCTAAATGATTTAGATAACAGTCGCAACAATACCATATAAATGTATTTGCGCATTTCAAGGGTAGAACTCACCCCTCAACCCCTGGGGGTGGGAATAGCTACGGCTATTTATTTACGAAATGATACATTTCCTGTAAAAAGTGCTCAGGACCAAAGTTGTAGGGTTTAAAGTCATGGAATTGATGGTGACCTTGAATTGAATTCGCAAGGTCAAAGCAAGGTCGATTTGAGATTAACATACAGGACAATAATCATACTTATTGAAATGTTTCGACCCTGTGTAGTTACACAGTGTTAAAAAATACGAAACTAGGAATATTTAAATACTATAAAATATACAATAGTTTCATATTTTCGCTACAAATTTTTATAGCAAATATTAACGGTGGTAGAAGGGTGTTAATTCTCATTTAAACACCCAGTAGATGTATTTTACAATATCTAAATTGTCTAAACGAATGATTTTCTTCTACTAAATGACATTAATATTCTGTTTTTTCATGTAAAACCGTTTTTTTCAGGTTTCTTATGAGTTTCTTTTCCTATACAGCGTTGAGCAAAATTGTGGAACCACGTAAATATCTTTTAAGTTGTAAACCTGTAGGATTTGAGGTTCGAAAATCCACACGTAGTTATGGAGAAGCCAATGCATCCTGCAAGAGTGATTGTTTGGTGTGGGTTTTGGAGTGGTGGCATCATTGGTCCGTACTTCTTTCAAAATGAAGATGGTAACAGCGTTACAGTAAGTGGAATGCGTTACAGAGACATACTAACTGATTTTTTGTGGCCGCGATTGGACGATTAGAAATTGGACGAGCTTTGGTTCCAGCCGTGAAATAATCGATATTTTACACCCTAAATTTGTTAACCATGTTATCAGCCATTAATTGGCCATCGCGCAGCTGCGATTTAACACCGTTGGACTATTTTTTATGGGGACATGTTAAGGACCGTTGTTATTCCAACGATCCACAAACAATTGACGCACTGAAGGAAAATATCAATCGAGTTATAATCGAGATATTCGAAAATGTACTGCAAAATTGGGTGAAAAGAATGAACTACTGCCAAGCTAGCCGCAGCGGCCGTTTAACTGAAATTGTTTTTCATAAATAATGGGAAGGCATACTTTCTTGAATAAAGCAACAATCATTTAAAAATATTCAACGATGTAGTTTTAATGGCAATTTTAAAAAGAAACCATCTGCTGGCCCACCCTATAAACATTTTTTAATTAAGTCAGTGCAAGCCGCATCGTATAGAGAGCCTTAATCTTAACTAAGCCCTGTTTCTTCGGTTAACTTTGTAAAGTAATCTAGCTTTTCCTACTTCTGCTGAATACTTACTACGTACCAGTGCAACGAGTTCGCAAAGTTTTGAGAACTATCTAATTGTGTTGCGGGTTACGTTTACACAAAACATCCTGAGTAATCTCGCGATTAAAGTTGCTACTCGACGTCACGTGTCTTGTTCTTTACGGCTGAATATTTCCGCAAGAAGAGGTCGAGGAATTTCATGTAATTACGAGGCTCAAAAAAGTGCATACTGGGTGTCTACGAAGACAGGGTACACTCAATAACTTACAACAACAGTGTAAATAAGACCCGACCCTGCTGCTGAAAGTACATTGCAGCAATTCCGTTATTATTCGCTTGATTTGCTTAAGGTTCAATAATTTCTTTCTGATTAAAGAAAAATGAACCAACTATTTTCCTTAGACTGATAGCACATCAAATATCGAGTTTCTGAAGACATCGACTCTTCACATGATGAGGTGCTTCGATGAAAAAATTGTACAGTTTCTCGCAACTCCACATTCTTGTGGAGTTGTGATATAAATCTGATGTAAATCCATGCTTCGTTCGTTTCTCTAACCGTGTTGTGGTTGATATTCACAACCACGTCAGGAAACTGTTCTTGCCACTCGAAGTAACAGTCTTCCAACAGTCTTCCAATGTCATCCAACTTTACGTCTATTTCTGAAGTAGAACTCTAACATAAACATGGTATTTTAAGGAGTTTTGCGTGTAAAATCTGTAGAATCTACAGAAACTATTTTGGTCTAGGACTCTATCTAACCTTGACATTTTGAAAGCTGTCAAACTTCAAATGCTCGAAACAAAAATATTTGTGCCTGAACCTACGAAGTGTCTAAATTAAGTAATGACATTGGTTTTTTAATTTTTTTATTCGAGTAGTATTCCTTGGGAAGCCACACAGCGCTGGAGACGGTTCTTCTATTCATCATAGCAGTTCTAGAACTCATATACTGGAATAGCCTTCAGCTGGTCGGTTACAGCCGTTTGAATGTTTTCTATGGTCCCAAAATGACATCCCTTGAGGTGATTTTGGTAGTCAGGCGAAAATGAGGTGAGGGCATAGAATGTTTATCCTGGCTAAAATACGCGTACTGAGAAAGCGGTGTGGGAAGGGGCGGTTTGGCGGGGCGGCAAAACAAGGTGTTTGTGGGTTTGTGTTCCCCCCCCCCCCCCTCTGGGGGGGTTTTTCAAAAAAGCGTAGAAAGGGGGTTTTTTTTTTTTGGGGGGGGGGGGCAACCTCTTTGGGGGGGTCCCCCCTCTCCCCCGGAAAAAAACAACAAAAAAATTTTTTTTTTTTTTTTTTTTTTTTTTTTTTTTTTTGTTTGTTGTTTGGGTGGTGTTGTTCCCCGTCGGGCTGGGGGTGGTTGTGGTCCCCCCCCCCCCCCCCCCCCCCCGCCCCCCCCCCTCTTTAATAGTGATTTTTTTCTCCCCCCCCCCCCGAACCCCACAAACCCCCCCCCCCCCCCTCCCTTTTCTCCGGTCGGGTGGGGGCACCCCCACCCCCCTCCCCCCTCCCTTATTTTTTTTTTTTTTTGGGGGGGAGTTTTTTCTCCCCGTGTCCTCCCTCCCCCCCCCCCCCCTCCCCCCGCCGCCTCCCCCCCCCCCCCCCGCCCCCCACCCCCTCCCCCCCCACCGTCTCCGGGGGGCTCGGGGGCTTTTTGCCCCGGGCCCCCCCCCGTGTCCCCCCCCCCCCCCCCCCCCCCGCCCCCCCCCCCCGCCCCCCCCCCCCCAACGTTTTCCACCCCACCCACCCCCCCCCCCCACCCCAAACACCTCTGAGGGCCCCACTCTTCCCCCCCCCCCCCCCCCCGCCCCCCCCCCCCCCCCCTCCCCCCCCCCCCCCGCCGCTCCCCCCCCCCCCCCCGCCCCTCCCTCCCCCCGGCGGTCTCTGCCCCCCCCCCCGGCGGCGGGGGGGCGCGGGCTTCCTTTTTAGAATTTGTTTTTAAAGGTGACGAAATTATGTAGGTTGTGTGTTTGTAGCCATATAGGTCACAAAGCGCATACAGTTAATTTGGGTGACAACGGTCATACCAGACATAGTATATGTAGGTCACAGAAGACTACATGTAACACAATGAAAATATAACCTAATGTTTTGAGATATTTATGTATATTAATATTAAGTCTCATTAAATGTAAAAAAAAACAGCTGTGGAAGCAATGCATCCTTAGGCAGCGGTTTTAGAACTGTACACGTGTACAAAGCAAAGGTAGAATTTGTCTGGAACCAACTCAATCTCGCAATTACAACGGATGTTTTTAAAAACACCCCATCTCAATTACGAGGCTCCCAATTAAACTCGCCAGTCCTAAACAATTATTATGCTAGAAAATATTTCATTTTATTAACCAAACATTACGCGAAAGTGTTATATATAAACCGCTATAGGCAGTGCTCGTCCAAATTAGCATATTTCGTATAGGAACAACACGCTCTCGCGCAATATAAAACGGGATGTATGCAAAGTCCGCGCCAGATAATTATTCCCCCCAATGGATGGTCACTTTGGAGACACTCTCCATTTATATGTAAAATAATGTATAAATTACTCCCTGCGACGTTCGCGTTTGGGAATCAGGCACGAATCCGGGTATTAAAATTAATTAATTAATTTCTAATCTGAGGCAACGCGCGTGAGAACTATTTTTATGGCGATGTTTTTTTTTTGTTTTGGATATAATAATTTCGGTGAACATTCGCGGAAGGTCTGCCGCAACTCACGCTCGATGAATAATAATTTACGGTGGACAGAACAATAATTTACGGGGAGAAAGGGATTTGTAATTTAAAGAAATATTTTTCGACGATTTTCCCCTCCTCTGAAATTGCATTCGGTCAAAATAATATTTAGAATCGTTAGGGGCAACTGGGTTAAAATCGTAATACAATTAACAAGCTGGACTTTTTTGTAGAGTGGAAAAATCATGAACCTTAAAGTAAGCTTTGTCAATTAACCATTAACGCCCAAAAGTTAATTTTTGCATCCTTTTTGGAGCGTCAATCTCAAGGGAAATTAATGAATTCACTCAATAAAAACCACTTATCCTAATGTTTTCGGATGTGATCTTTCGATTTCTTCAGAATTGTGATTAAATGCTCTAGAAAAAAAATATGGCTGACGTTATATCAAATTTGGGGATTTTTTTTTGTAATTTTTCCGTTTCAAATTTTGAATTTTCAAGATTTTATTTTATTTACTTTTATATCCATTTCTTAAGAAATCCGGCCGCCATTTTGAATCCGCCATCATTAAAAATTGAAAATTTAGTAAATATATTCTGTAGTACGTTTGATTGAGGAAAATGACGTGAACAAGAAAAACTCACAATAACATTATTTTCTCGTTAATACTAGAGAAAATTTATTTTAGATTTTACAATCCGCCATATTGAAAAATTAGAGTCAGGTCACACAAAACATATAAACTCCAACTGTTGCCTCCCCGGAGTAGGTTAGAGTACTTTTTGGATATATATAAAAAAAGAAATCCCCCAAATTGTCCTTTTGTAAGTCAGCCATATTCTAGAGCACTTAATCACAATTCTGAAATCGAAAGATCACATCCGAAAACATTAGATAAGTGGTTTTTATTGAGTGAATTCATTAATTTCCTTGGATTGACGCTCGAAAAAGGACGAAAAATTGTGTCCGTTTGGGCGTTACTTAATGGGTTAAAATGCGTGTATTTTACGAGGTGTGTAAATTAAGTAATGAGACTGGCAAAACTGGATGTTGCTCACGACAATGCGCCTTGTCACACAGCCATTCAGAAACGAGTTTTTAAGTAAAAAATTCATGTGGCCCTCGGCCTCCTTATTCGCCTGACTCGAGTCCTTGCGACTTTTTTCTCTTCCCGAGATTGAAAAATCACCAAGGGACGTCATTTTGGGACCACAGAAAACATTCAAACGGCTATAACCGACCAGCTGAAGGCTATTCCAGTATTTGTATGTCGAAACAGAAATGGTTTCTATGTTTTGTGATATGACAAAATGGAACACAATCTTAATTTACGAAACGTTAACAAAAAATAACAGCATTTAACCTAAACAAAAGTCATTGCTGAATAAAAATCTCACAAAACCAAAACAAACACGTAGCGTGAATTTTCTTCGCTGACCAGTACGTTGAAATGACACGTTTTTTGTTTTCGTTCAAATTAAATGTAGGTATTATATCTATAGATCATATTTTAAAGAGATTGGTCGTTTCAAGTAGGGCGTTTAACGAATATTATTCAGCATAATTTGGACAAAAATCGGTATATCCATAGATGTAATTCAATAGGTCTACACATCATTGACGTTTCCGTAATAAAATATGGTGGTCCTTTCATTTATTTAGAACAATGCCATAATAAAATGGTCACACATATAAAATCCAATTGAATAAAGCGTTACTAGAATCATTTTGAAGTTCTAATACTAAACTTATCCGTAATATTGCACGCTGCATGTTAGTGGTATGCTTTTGGTGGCTGTGATTTTCCGGTGGAATCTCTTCGCCACAACACCCCACACATAATATTTGACCCTCTCCGGGTGCCGGCATTCCGATTGAAAAACACCACTCGATTAATAAGGGATACATTCTAGTAGATTTATTGTAAGCTCCAGCCCCCTTCCGTTGATAATTGATTCGGTTTTCCAATCCCATTTTTCTTCGCGATACAAACCGTTATATTCGCAGCGAGCTTGGCGGCGATTTTTTCCATTTAGACGTAATTCAATAAAACATTCTCCATTGAAACTGCCATATGGATTTTAAATTATATTAGCAGAATTAACAAGTAATTTTCTCCCGCGTAGAAAATTCGTTACAAATGATGCAAATGATAGATGACAATACTTTACAAATAGAAAATGTTTTATTTTCGGAGAACGCTGGAGAAACTTTTTTTCTTGTTAAATTCTGCAATAAAATTTAAAACCATAGCAGTTTTGAATATAGAATGAAAAGACCTTTCAAATGAAGTATCACAAGCCCCTACTTCCAATTTGAAAATTTAGGGGTTGTAGCTGTCACCTGAAGGGGGTTGCACTTAGGGACCACATTTTTACGTCGCAAGATGTCATTTTAGAATTAGAAATCGACGTTCTAATCGACGATTTTCTAAAAAAAATCCATAATAATGGAGCTACTGAATTTATTTTTTCCATTTGGCTGTTCCACACTGTGTATATGGGGCATTTCACGCCAACTAAGTGAGGTCAAAAAATTCTGTTTGGAAACATATCACAATCGACAGTACTTGATAAAAAACTAACTTCCCTAAAATTTTAAATTTTTTGAGCCAGAAGGAGGATCTTTCTCAATAAAAAAATTAAAAAAATTAAAAAGAAGGTTGCAACGGTTTTTCGATGTGTTTATTTGCGTAGAATACGATAAAAATATTTTCAAAATTATTGGGGGTAGTTTTCATCCATATTTTGAGGATTGAAAGTTTAAAATCGAAATTTAGAAAAGTATGAAGATTTTTTTTAATATCTATTTTATTTGTACTTTCGATTAATTTTGAATTCATAATGGGAGTCGACCAGGAACTGGCCCAAAAACCGGTCCAAAGGTGAAAAAACGTGGTTTTAGCGTATTTTTTCATCCTGTTAGATAGTAAATGGCAAGTGAATAATATATTCCAAGGTTTTTGGGGTCGCTGATTACGAATCTAACATAGAAAATTTCCCGTAGAATACGATGGTATTTTTTTTAAATTTCAAAATTTAGCCATCTTTTAAAAAGTTGACTACCATACTGGATGCGCCAATTTGTTTTTTGAAAATCTGACAGTAGTGTTTTTCTAAAAAAATATCCTTTAATTTTTATCGAATTTATGCGCGATTTTACGCTCTCACTGTATATATGATGATAATTAAAACTTGAAGCTTTAATCATCTACTGTTCAAGTGTAAATTTGTTTATATGCCTAAGGTTTATTTAATTAAGGTAATAAATAGCGAAAAAAAACTCTTATAATTAAAATACAAAAATTAAAAATCTACTTCTACCCATTATACGTGTTGGTTTTGTAGTTGTACACAACTTTCGTAGTTATGAAACTTCGAGGCTCTAAACCGACGATAGCTCACACGTGGGACGTGAGTCTACTTAATTCTCGCCTGCCCTTACCACACTTTTGAAGTATCGAAGAGCTTTCTCGGAGTTGAAGGAGATCGCAACTCTCAACTTGTCTAAATTGTATGTACTTAGCGAAAACCGATGGATTTATTTTACTTCAGTAAATTATGTACGCGAAACCTAAGGCGGCTTAAAAGTCGCATTGCATTTGTTCAATCCAACTTGATTGAAGTCGACTAAGTGGCCTAATTACTCCGTTAATGATACCAGGAACCGTTAACTAGGCGCCGTCCGAAGTTGGCACTGTAAGAGGAAGTTGCTAAGTTTGAGGGTGCCCCACAACCAAATGAGATATTAATAACTTTGAAGCGATGTAAATGGTCGTTGTGTGTGGTGTGCACAAAACACGATTCCTTCTTACAGGAACATTTTTACTGCCGATAATGAATTAATAATTATCGATTTGGTAATTAGTGATAATTAATGCGTACTGCCTGGTCAAAACGTTCAATATTGCATTGGCAGTGCATAATAAAATTGTGTCAGATTGCAAAGAAGATTAACATCGTTGTTTCTCTAGTTTTCATTCTATATGTATTCATACTATATTTGATAATGTTTTTTTTTTATTCTAAATGATATTCTTCAATAAAATCTTGAACGTTCTATAATTGAATCGCTTATTTCAGAAACAACCTAAATCACTTTTTGAGAGTTGTCAGGAGAAGCAAAAAACGTTTTGTAAAATTCATAATATCAATTAACATCGTGTTTCTCTGTTTTCCTCGTACAGTAAAACCTTCAGTAAACTCTTCAAGGGACAGCGTCTTATCTGGGAACGTAAAAAAAATCTCAAAATGCTCGAAAAAAGAAAATGATTGTAAAATTTGAAAGTAAAATTTATCAAAATGCATAATACTCGTACAGGAATGTAATAAATACTCACATGAATAATATGTAGGTATGTACACTGCTTACTCACTGATCAGAGAGAAACCTGTCAAGGGTACTTTGTTTGAGGTTCTTGGTAGCGTGTGTGGAGAGAAAATTGTCAATTCTGTGAATGTAAAGTAGCATGTCCTCTGCATTTTCCAGGGTGGAAATAACTTTTCTGAGCTCGCCCACGTTTTGCAAGCCAGCAGAAACTGTAGGTGTTGGGGAATGATCGTCCTCTTCTTCAGAGTCACTTTCTTCTCTCACACTCCCCACAGGGTCGGTGGTGGCGTCGGCGATCATGTGATCAATAGTGCGAGTGTTGCTAGTTACAAGGGAATCATCCACTGTCGCATAATCGGGGAAATTTTTGAGAATTTCCTCAGTTTCTGTTGGTGTGCTGTCAGTAGTATCTGTCTCGTCTGAAAATCCGAATGCCGCCTTCCGAAACAAATATAAACAAACACCCAACGCGAAAACAACACTTATCGGTGAACGTTTCACCTTTTAAGCTATTTGTTTTCCATTCATTGATCAACCTTTGAACTTATTTTCCTATGAGGTCGAAGTTTTGACTGTCTAACAGCTATATTCTCTACAGCTATTCTATACAGCTAGAGCCTCTTATCCAACAAAACAGAGCATCTTACCGAGTACCTACTATTTTACTGTATTAGCATAGGAAAATTCAAGGGACCGACTAAAAAGAGCATATTATGCGGGAAGGCGTCTTAACGAAGTTTTACTGTATATCTGAACATTTTGAGTAATACTGTAGCTTGAGGTTGAAAGTTTACCACTAAAGTAAGAATTTATCATAAACAAAAGCACTATAAATGTTTACGAAACTTAAAAAAAGGAATTCTAAAAAATTGACTGAAACGAAACATTAGTTTTGAAATAAAGCTTTTAATTATCAAACTATTTTTTATGTAATATTAAAATAGAGCTTATCTTGTGCCTTCCTTGGATTTTGTTTTAATTTTTGATGTTTCAATAATATTTTCGTAGAAGGGTTTGAATGGTTCCTCCATCCATTTAAACAGTTTTCAAATTTTCTTTTCGGCTTGTAGTATTGGCAGTGGGTCCTTATATGCATTTTGAATTGGCATTTGAACTGTGAAATTCCTTGTAGTATGGTTATATTATATATTATGTATATATCTAGTATTATCATATAGTATTGTAAATTCCTAGCTAGTATAATTTTGTTTAATATACTATATTAATAATATATTATAATTTTCTTCAACCCTAGAGTTTCTGATAACATTACGCTGATATTTATTCGAATTTGTAGTTCCTTTACGTATTTTAGCAGCAGGACCTCCATCATTAGTGTTTTTAGCACTGGTCGTTGGTTCATAGTTACATAATTCATAATAGTTACAGAATTCAGTATGTTTTTTCTCTAATAAAACAACTTTTTATAAGCATCAACAACAACAAACTATTGAACGTCGACATTATTACTGCTTTGACTTTTATAAGTTAAGTTAAAAGTGCAAAATGACCACTGACAATTTAGTGCCGAAACAACCTAGTTCGGGACTAAGGTGGTTTCAGAAATAAACGAATATTTTAATTCGTCATATAACCAAGGATGTTTACGGGACTTCTTTTTGAATTAAGCATGTGTTACTCCCAAAAATATATGTTGGTGTGATAAACTCAGTATGGCCAAAATGTGACAAAAAAAGGTTCAACTATAAAATCTTGAAAGTACGCTTCAAGACGCGTATTTAAAAAATAATGGGCATCAAGATATTATAGTCACCATTCCGAGAATTTCGAAGCGGCACCGCTAAAACAATATATACGTCGCGTCAAAAAAGGTAGTCGAGTAGAAAACGTTATAAAACTGGCCCAAATTAATATTTTTCAAAATCTCAAAAAGTCTCGCAAACTTGAAGAGATTTATGATTTTTCTAGCCCAGCCCGGTCAATATCTTACACGAAACAAAGAAATGGCGTCATTGTTAATTAAGGCTTGCAAAAAATTCGATTGTTAATTACTCGAAAAGTTATTAACGGATCGAGCTGAATTTTTTTTGTAACTTAATACTACAAATAGCAGTCCCTCAAGAAATTTCATGATCATAGTCACGCTACTCGACTCGAAGTAAACAAATAGTGAAAAAAAAGGCACTTTTTCAACTTCAGCAGTCATTTGCAAGTTAACAATAGCACTTGGGGACTTCGGGTTGGGCTTAAAATTTTGGAAATTCAATAGGCTACAACTTCTTAAATGCATATGCTATATAAAATATGCCAAGGAACGGATATATAAGCAAAAATGTGAAAAAAGACGTTTTTTATTCACAAATTGTTAATTTAAAAAATTAGCGGACGGTTTCAGCTCTACGGACCCCGCGCATTGTGTTCAACGCAAAAAATAAATAGGGAACCGTCAAAACTAGCCCTATATATGTTTCAAGAACACTTTCTGATGCTTTTAGCTCCTTGCCTACTGGACTACAAACAAGTCGCCGCCTGACGCGTCTCTTGATACGCGAGAGACGCATCGGGCGCGACGCGACTGGCTCGAATTTAATTCAATTCATCGGGAATAAGACAATGGGTTATTAATCACGGCCGTCCCGGACGTGTTTTCGGCGAGCCAAGGAGACCGTTTAATTATTCTTTGTGTTGGGGATTTTTAATTCGGGAGCGCTGGACATCCAGACCCAATGACGTGCTCTTGACGGCGATCGTTAATTTCAATTTTGCGGGATTAATGTCGGGAAGGGAGGCGTCCGCTACACCAGAATTTTTTTTACGGAGGTGCGTTTTCACTTTCCCTCGCGAAAATGGGGGAACGGGAAATCCGGATTATTCGCACGAAGGACGCATTTTTAGAATTTTACACAAATACGTTGTACAAATAAGTTTCCGCCGTTTGACAAAAAGGTGCCACCAGTAAGGTATGGTTAAAATTAAAAAAATATATCAGTGATTTTTTATCAGTATAATATATTCTTTTGTGTGCGAAAACGTCGAGTTTTGAGCCGAACAAGCGTCATTTGCGGGAACTTTAGATTTACTCCTTCAATTTGAAGAAATCTGTAGCTGAGGCGTATTTATTGCTTGTTGAAGTATATGGTGAGGCTGCGTTAAGTGAGAGAAGTTGTCGTGAGTGGTTTCAAAAGTTTAAGAACGGTGAATTTGACATCAAAGACAAAGAACGTAGTGGAAGGCAGTAAGTGTACGAAGACGCGGAATTGGAAGCATTATTGGATCAACATTCGTGCCAGACGCAAGAAGAACTTGCACTTACATTAGGAGTGACTCAACAAGCAATTTCACGTGGGTTGAAATCATTGGGAATGATTCACTAACAAGGAAAGTGGGTTCCATATGAACTGACGCCGATGTTTCACATGTGAAATGCTGTTTGCCAGGCATAAACGAAGGGTTGTCTGCACCGTATAGTCACTGGTGTTGAAAAATGGATCCACTATGATAATCCAGAAAGGAAGAAATCATGGGGATCACCTGGCCATGCTTCAACATCTACAGCTAAGCCAAATATCTTATTGATGATGAGAAATATAAAAATATCTCCGACGACATCGAATGAAGTACCAATTCTACACGTCATGAATTTAAATTTACGTATGTTTGCGCGCTGTCTTAAAAAAAACATCCGAATAAATTTTTTGTAAAAATATTTGGAAGTTGTCTCAATAAAGTTTCTCTTCTGGATGTGTTTATTCGTTGTTTCGTTTTGATATTCGGTTGGATTTCATCGTTTTCCCGTTTGAGGAGATGTGCGCAAATACGCAATTCCCCCATGCATGTGTGACAGGAATTTTTACGCACGTATTGGCAGTCCGAAAGGCATCTCGGCGATCTCCCATAAAAATATACGGCATAAAATATTATAAATCAGATCATAAATAAATCAGTTTATGAGCAAGAGCGGCGAAACGCTGTTATATTGTGTGCGTAATAACATTACACAGCAATTAAAATTAATATACAGGGTGTTCGGTGTCCGCAAAGTATACGATAACGTTTAAAGTTAAAACTACAGCTAACTGGTAGCTTCGCTAAAAGTTAAGAGTGAGGACTAAATACGATATACTCAAAAAGGTTAAAAGTTTTTAGTTTTTAAGTTATATACGTCCCAGATTAACCAAAAAAATTTTTTTTTAATTAGAACTCCTGGACGGTTTTGAGGGTCTTTATAAACTTTGGCTTGCTTGTTGAAACTTCTTAGATACATTTCACAAAATTTCAGCTACGTTGATTGCACTGAGTGATAAATTTTCACGCCGTTTCAGTGAACAGAGGTGTGGTTATTAAATAACCGAATTGCTGTCATAATACTTTTTATTCGTTACCAATTGCTGTGCCAACATTCGCCTTCAATGTACTACCCTTGGCGATCTCTACACCGCTCCATGCGACTTTTCTATTGTTGAATGCAGTGCTGGAAGTCCTTTTCTGTCAGCTGTCAGATTCACCTCTTAATGCTTGAAAACTGTCATCGAAACATTTTAAAACACTTATCAGCGGTGTAATCGCTCGGTTTCCACAATGCCTCCGCTGCAATTCCATATTAATTTCTCTCCCACCACAACGCAAAACCCGACAATTAAACGCGCCACAGTTTGACTGCGAGGAATGAAATATCGCTACCAAAGTGCATCCACGCGTTTATCATTATAAACACTGATTTCTATTTGCGACACTCGGGATAACACAGATTTTCATGAATTAATGTACACTTGTACAAGGTTTTTGAGTATACAGCATGCCAAAAAATTGGGTATAATGCCATAACTTTTTAATAAAATTGGTAGAAAAAGTGCTTTCATCGGAAAAAATGATACACCTGTGCCTCCTCGCTCCTATTTCTAAGCAGAAATCCAATCGACGTGTATCATCACCAACTTCGTTGTATTATTTTCGGTTTGAAAGCTTTAAACCTATTTTCGGCCAAAATCCTTTGAATATGTGTCTTGCTAATATCAATTTGTGCAGATCTCTTTCTTAGTGATAGTTTTGGATTTTCTTCGACTGAAATTAAAATTAGAATTGTGGCGGCATCATCGTCATCATGGACCTTTTTTGATTTTTTCCGCATTTTTACATAAGTTAAAACAAACTTTTGCTGCTGTTTCTTCAAAATAAATGTTTAAATAATATTTTTGGGGTCTATGATTTCTTATTATGTCTGCGCCTTTAGTAAACATAATTTTTTTAAGTTAGTTGAGTTATACTTCAAACGTATAACAATGATAAAAATTGCGGAATCTCTTCAAAATACTTAATATTGACTAGTAGGCCATGCATTCACATTTGAGTATTAAATTTAATTGCAAACAATTTTTTAATGACTTTTTTTACATGGAGTTAATATTTAAGATACTTTACTCTTCGTTGTTATTAAATTTTTTGCTATTTTTGAACACCCTGTACGCTAAATTGAACAAGCAACAAACTTCCTGGATATGTATATTATCCAGGAACCTGTATATTATATTTTCTATACTTCCAATCCACTATGTGGATGTAGAAGTAAAATAGGTATTTCTAACTATCAACTGAAGCTAAAGTTTTCCTGTTTGAAGGTTGTGATAGGCGCTTGTCGTTTTCATGAATACGACTAACAGCCTTGAACAATCGACAATACAAAACAAAATTCAATTACAGCAGTATCCACTTCGGGCCCCCTCCATTCCATTCTTGTCGCGTCCGATATTTTATACCGTCTATTTCTTACTCCCTGACACAATGGAACATTTTCGAAGGGAATGCGAATAAAACGCGGATAAAACAAAAGCATATCACTGAGTAGTACAAGAAGAATTTAATATGCGGCAAAAAACATAACGCTGAGATCAACCTTGACCGAAGAATTAACATAAAATGAGATTCCGATCCTCCGCTGATCTTTTTTATAGCTGGTATTGTGCAGGGTCTTTTAATACTCATCATTACATGTGAGCCAACAAGTGAATCTGCCCTATACAATGTGTCAACAAATTGTACAAATGTTGCATGACGACAAATTGCAACAATTCATTTTATAGGTGAATTTTCGAAGGTCGGTATAATTAGCTTGAACACACAGACCATATTCCGCCCCTAGATCTTGCGCTTTGACCCCTGTGATTTTTTTCTCTGACCTTATATAAAAAATTCCATTTTTGAAACTCTCCTGACGATATGAAAGAAGAATTCAAGCAAGAAATTAATGGAACACCGTGGATACTGCAACACTCAGCAAAAATAAGAGCTCAAGTGTGTATAAATACACTAATGGAAAAAATTAAAGGGTCAAAAAATTTTCCGAATTTTTAGTGATTTTTCCGAATGCTGTATCTCAGTGAAAAATGGTATTATCGAGGTCTAAGAAAAAGCATTTTGAAGCTTCAAGTTTCTAGTTTTGAGATATTTCGGCAAACATTTTTTAGAGCTACATGTTTCGCGCAATTTTAGGAAGTAGTGTGAGAAAAAAATTTGCGATTTTTTTTTGCTTTTTTTTCGAGTCTACGAGCTTGAAAAAAATGTTTCTAACTTAGCCGTGCTACTTAAAAAACTAGCTAGCCGTACACTTTAAAAATTACTATAGTAAAATTTTTAAAGTGTATTGTCCTGTTAATAGTGTTTTGTTTTTTATCCTTTATACATT